>APFE030020521.1:42710-57682 GCA_000404065.3 Pinus taeda | reverse complement strand
GACCTAACAATAATAATATAAAGCCACAAAAATAACAATAGAGGGATTCTATTGGGCACATTAATAACAATATGGGGAGAACATGGGCACAACAATATTAATAAGGGATACAACTACAATAGTAATGGGGTAATCAGTAGTATTATAGGGACCCAACACTATCCTATTCTCCTTATAGAAGTAGATCTTTCCCCTATTGAGAGCCTAGCTATGATTAGGTTTTTGTTGTACAAGCACAAACTCATTAACATAGATGATCATAGACTTCCTAAGCTAGCTTTAAATTCCGGCCAAAACCACCTAAGGCTTAATTGAGGGTGGCATAAAGACACAAGTTCCTTGTTAAACTATTGGGAGATCAACGAGAATGATGCATTGCAAAACATAAATAACATTAAAGATATTGTTACTTCTAAGTTCAAAGAAAAAATTGGTGTGAGAAAGATTTAGCGGGTGAAATAAAATTAAGTTATTATAAGAAGGTCATCAACCCCACCCTAGAAGATAAAAAATAACTCTCTATTTTAACAAGCTCAAAGAAGAAAGTTAATATAGCAAAGATTAGAATGAATTCTCATGAGCTCCATAGTGAAACATGTCATTGGGCAGTTCCTAAAATTCCATGGATGGAAAGGATATGTCATATATGTGAGAATGGGAATATCAAGGATGAAAACCACTTCCTCTTAGAGTGCCCCGCGTACAACCACATTAGATCCTGGTTACACAATCTTTGTTACAATACTGACACTCCTAGCCTTTTACAATGTCAAAATTATAATGAGCTTGGGAGGCTTCACTCCAAGCTCTTTGAGCATAAGAATAAAATCTTAAATAAAAATAAATAATTTATTTCTTTAGGTCCGATAGACAAATCTTTCTTCTCAGTGGATATTAACCACTATCATCATCACTATATTGTTTGTTTGTTTTATGCTTTCTTGTAAAACTATTATAGTAATTATTAACATTATTTGATTCATGTTATTACTATATTAATAATTTTAATTCATGTTATTACTATATTGTTTGTTTGTTTTATGTTTTATGTTTTATGTTTTACTATCTTGTAACACTATTCTGTAACACTATTATATTAATCATTATCATTATTTAATTCATGTTATTACTCTATTAATAATTTTGATTAACGTTATTACTATATTGTTAGTTTGTTTTAGGTTTTATGTTTTACTATTTTGTAACACTATTACACTAATCATTATCATTATTTAATTCATGTTATTACTATATTGATCGTTTGTTTTAGGTTTTGTGTTTTACTATTTTGTAACACTATTACACTAATCATTATCGTTATTTAATTCATGTTATTAGTATATTATATGTTTGTTTTATCTTTTATGTTTTACTATTTTGTAAAATATATACTATCATTATCATATTTAATTCATGTATACTATATTAATAATTCAATTCATGTATTTACTATATTAATAATTTTAATTCATGTTATTAATATATTGCTTGTTTGTTTTATGTTTTATGGTTCACTGTTTTGTAACACTATTATACTAATCATCATCATTATCTAATTCATGTTATTACTATATTGTTTTCTTGTTTTACGTTTTTATGTTTTACTATTTTTTAACACTATTTTGTAAGATTATTATACTAATCATTATAATTATTTAATTCATGTTATTACCATATTATTTGTTTGTTTTATGTTTTATGTTTTAATATTTTGTAACACTATTATACGAATCATTATCATTATTTAATTCATGTTATTACTATATTGTTTTCTTGTTTTATGTTTTATGTTTTACCATTATGTAACACTATTATACTAATCATTATCATTATTTAATTGACGTTATTACTATATTAATAATTTTAATTCATGTTATTACTATATTGTTTGTTCGTTTTATTTTTTATGTTTTACTATTTTGTAACACTATTACACTAATCATTATCATTATTTAATTCATGTTTTCCTATATTGTTTGTTTGTTTTATGTTTTATGTTTTACCATTGTGTAAGGCTATTATACTAATAATTATCATTACTTAATTCATGTTATTACTATATTGTTTATTTGTTTTATGTTTTATGTTTTACTATATTGTAACAATATTTTATAACGCCATTTTGTAACGCTTTTATAGCAATCATTATCATCATTTAATTCATGTTATCACTATATTGTTTATTTGTTTTATGTTTTATGTTTTACTATATTGTAACAGTATTTTATAACACTATTATGTAACACTATTATATTAATCAATATCATTATTTAATTCATGTTATCACTATATTGTTTGTTTGTTTTATGTTTTATGTTTTACTGTTTTGTAACACTATTTTGTGACACTATTACACTAATCATTATCATTATTTAATTCTTGTTACTAATATATTAATAATTTTAATTCATGTTATTACTATATTGTTCGTTTGTTTTATGTTTTATGTTTTACTATTTTGTAACACTATTATAATAATCATTATCATTATTTAATTCATGTTATTACTATATTAATAATTTCCATTCATGTATTTACTATATTAATAATTTTAATTCATGTTATTAATATATTGCTTGTTTGTTTTATGTTTTATGTTTTACTGTTTATCCTAATCATCATCATTATCTAATTCATGTTATTACTATATTGTTGGTTTGTTTTATGTTTTATGTTTTACTATATTGTAACACTATTATACTAATCATTATAATTATTTAATTCATGTTATTATTATGTTAATAATTTTAATTCATGTTATTACTATATTGTTTTTTTGTTTTTTGTTTTTTGTTTTTAACACCATTTTGTAAGATTATTATACTAATCATTATAATTATTTAATTCATGTTAATAATATACTAATAATTTTAATGCATGTTATTACTATATTTCTTGTTTGTTTTATGTTTTATTTTTATGTTACACTATTGTGTAACACTATTACACTAATATTTATCATTATTTAATTCATGTTATTACCATATTATTTGTTTGTTTATGTTTTATGTTTTAATATTTTGTAATGCTATTATACTAATCATTATCATTATTTAATTCATGTTATTGCTATATTGTTAGTTTGTTTTATGTTTATGTTTTACTATAATGTAACACTATTATACTAATCATTATCATTATTTAATTCATGTTATCACTATATTAATAATTTTAATACATGTTATCACTATATTGTTTGTTTGTTTTATGTTTTATGTTTTACTATTTTGTAACACTATTTTGTACCACTATTACACTAATCATTATCATTATTTAATTCATGTTATTACTATACTAATAATTTTAATTCATATATTACTACATAGTTTGTTTGTTTTATGTTTTATTATTTTGTAACACTATTTTGTGACATTAATTTTTTTTACAGAAACGGGTTGTGGATTATTAGAAACTTGGCCTTAATGCCAAAAAGCGTATTACAAAGGGTGAGTCTAAAATGATAAGTGGTGAACAGCCTTGTAAGACCGTGACACTTATGATTAACTCACATCTTTTCTTAGCTACAACTATATGGTCTATTTTAGAGATTTTCCCAATCTTGTGGGTACAAAAAAACTAATTTAACAGAAAGCAATAAAACATGACAATGATCTAATTTAAGGAATTGGTTCCCATATTTCCTGTCCGCCTTTGAGCAAAGCAGCAGCCATAAGAAGGGTTGCTTTGTTAGCTTCAGTGTCCGCCTCCTTATTATTGGCTCTCAACACATGATAGAAATTTAAATTATGGAAAGAGTCACCAAGATCTAAAATTTTGTGTATCAGCATTGCTAGCCTTAGGTCCTTTGTCTTAGTATGAGTCACCATAGTGTTGATAATAACCTGATAATCTCCAATATCATTGAACTACCTGATGTTCAGCACTTTCAGAATCTTGAGTCCTTGAAAAAGAGCAGAAGCCTCAGCTTGGATGCTGGAAGCGATGCCCAAGCCCCAGGTGAAGTTGTGGATCCTAGAACCAGCTGGGTTTAATATAACTCCTCCAGCACCAGCTCTTCTAGGATTGTCCTTAGCATCCCCATCAAAAAATAAGAAGTGCCTTTGTTGGTTTGCAATCCATCCCTGGAGCTCGTTTTCTATAAACCTTATCTGCCAAAATTTTAGGAGGGGGATCCTCTTTACCAATTTTTGGAGTTGTAGTTTGATAGAAGAGCCCCAGTTTTATCCTCCTAGGTGAGATTTAAATCATCTTTGAGGTCTCTCAGGCACTCTTTAACTGGAATTTTATTTTAACTGCCACTAGCTTGACGTCCTGCTCGCAGTTTCAAAAAATCCTTTTGTTTTGCTCTAGCCAGATCTGCCAGTAGATAATTTTAGGGAGAATTAACCAAGCCACTCTAATAATTTTGTTTTTTGGAGGAGGACCAAGGTACCTTTGCAGCCATCTATCAAAAAAACTAGCAGTGGAGGAAGGCAACTCGACGCTGGGACTCAGAGTGTCCAGCAGCACGGACCAGATCTACAAAGTAAAGGAGCAATCTAGCATCAAATGTGAAACACTTTCCTAGTTTGCTTTGCAAATTCTGCACCTTGAAGGGTCGTGGAAACATGCTTCAGCAGATTATTGTCGATCAAGATTTTGGAATGGCATAACAGCCAATTGAAAAAACCAATTTTTGGCAGCGAAGGGTGGTACCAAATCCCTTTCCAAGGCTCTAGATTCATGGCCACATGGGGGCGCTCGCACAGCTTGGCGTATCCCTAAGCAACGAAATAACCACCAGCTTACACACCCCAACCTCTAGTATCCTTGCTTCGCATCCGCGATGGAGCCAATCCATGAAGTTTGGAGAGTAGTTCCTCGCGTTCTGTAGCAAAATCTGGGGGCGTTTCAATTTTCCATCCAACCCAGTGAGATTCTTGCGAGACTGAGATATCCCACAGGGAACGCATACCAGTATCCATCCACCTACGCAACCCTTGGAGGGAGGGGAAGTCTCCCAGCGGCTCCTTGTTCATAATTCTGTCTGTCCAAAGGTTGATCCTTTTTCCATTGCGAGGGACCGAGTAGGCATGAGTATTTATAAGCGGACAAGATTTTGAACAGAGCTTCTAGAAGGGCGAATTCAGAAGCGGCAGAGGATTGCCTAGACAGCAGGAAAGTTTGCCCATAAATATTTTTTCCAAAGAGCTAGATGAGCCCAGCCAGCGTTCAGAGCTATAATCCTCCAAACGAGCTTAGCCCCCATGGTGATATTTTGAACTCCAATATTTTGGAAATTCAAGCCTCCTTCTAAGAGAGGTTTGGAGATGGAATCCCAGCTCACTAACAAAAACTTTTTCTCATTTTTCTTGACCCCCTTGCAAAAACATTTCCTAATGATCTCCTCCATTTTTCTAAGAATCCCAGAGGGAGCAAGAAGAACGGAAAACTGAAACAAGGGAAGATTGTTAAGCACAGATTTAATGAGGACAGACTTACTAGCAATGTTGAGCCAAGAAAAGCCCCAGGCAAGCAGTTCATTCTTGAATATCTCTAGTTGGGGAAGCCAATCTCTACTGAAGATTCTTTTAAGAAAGACAGGAAGGCCCAAATACTTGAAGGAAGTCCAGTTTGAGGAGGTTACGAAACCAAAAGTTCTGGAAATAGAATTGAGCATGCTGGAAGCGGTGTTCCAACAATAGATATGGCATTTTCCAATGTTTAAACTGCTTCCAATGTTTGCATTCATGTTATTACTATATTGTTTAGTTGTTTTATGTTTTACTATTTTACTATTTATGTTTTACTATTTTGTAATGTTATTACTATATTAATAATTTTAATCCATGTTATTACTATATTAATTAATTCAATTCGTGGTATTACTATATTGTTTGTTTGTTTTATGTTTTACTTTTTACTATTTTGTAACACCATTTGGCAACGCTTTTATACAAATCATTATCCTTATTTAATTCATGTTATTACTATATTAATAATTTTAATTCCTGTTATTACTATATTGTTTGTTTGTTTTATGTTTTATGTTCTACTATATTGTAACACTATTTTGTAACACTATTATATTAATCACTATCATTATTTAATTCATGTTATTATTATATTAATAATTTTAACTCATGTTATTACTATATTGTTTGTTTGTTTTATGTTTTATATTTTACTATATTGTAACACTATTTTTTAAGACTATTCTGTAAAACTATTATACTAATCATTATCATTATTTAATTCATGTTATTACTATATTAATAATTTTCATTTATGTTATTACTATATTAATAATTTTAATTCATGTTATTACTATATTGTTTGTTTGTTTTATGTTTTATGTGTTACTATATTGTAACACTATTTTGTAACATTGTTATACTAATCATTATAATTATTAATTCATGTTATTACTATATTGTTTGTTTGTTTGATGCTTTATGTTTTACTATCTTATAACACTATTATACTAATTATTATCATTATTTAATTCATGTTATCACTATATTAATAATTTTAATTTATGTTATCACTATATTGTTTGTTTGTTTTATGTTTGATGTTTTACTATATTGTAACACTATTTTGCGACACTATTATACTAATCATTATAATTATTTAATTCTTGTTATTACTATATTAATAATTTTAATTCATGTTATTGCTATATTGTTCGTTTGTTTTATGTTTTACTATCTTGTAACACTATTTTGTAACACTATTATACGAATAATTATCATTATTTAATTCATGTTATCAGTATATTAATAATTTTAATACATGTTATTACTATATTGTTTGTTTGTTTTATGTTTTATGTTTTACTATTTTGTAACACTATTTTGTACCACTATTACACTAATCATTATCATTATTTAATTCATGTCATTACTATATTAATAATTTTAATTCATATTATTACTACATAGTTTGTTTGTTTTATGTTTTATTATTTTGTAACACTATTTTGTGACATTATATTTTTTTACAGAAACGGGTAGTGGATTATTAGAAACTTGGCCTTAATGCCAAAAAGCGGATTACAAAAGGTGATTCTAAAATGATAAGTGTCGAACAGCCTTGCAAGACCGTGTAACTTATGATTAGCTCACATCTTTTCTTAGCTACAATTATATGGTCTATTTAGAGATTTTCCCAAGCTTGTGGGTACAAACAAACTGATTTAACAGAAAGCAATAAAACATGACAATGACCTAATTTAAGGAATTGGTCCCCATATTTCCTGTCCACCTTTGAACACAGCACCAGCCGTAAGAAGGGTTTCTTTGTTAGCTTTAGTGTCTGCCTCCTTATTATTGGCTCTCAACACATGATAGAAATTTAAATTATGGAAAGAGTCACCAAGATCTAAAATTTTTTGTATGCGCCTTGCTAGCCTTAGGTCCTTTGTCTTAGAACGAGTCACCATAGTGTTGATAATAACCTAAGAATCTCCAATATCAGTGACCTCCCTAATGTTCAGCACTTTCAGAATCTTGAGTCCTTGAAAAAGAGCCAAATCCTCAGCTTGGATGCTGGAAGCGATGCCCAAGCCCCAGGTGAAGCTGTGGATCCTAGAACCAGCTGGGTTTAATATAACTCCTCCAGCACCAGCTCTTCCAAGATTGCCCTTAGTAGCCCAATCAAAAAATAAGGAGTGCCTTTGCTGGTTTGCAATCTATCCCTGGAGCTCGTTTTCTGTAACCCTTATTTACCAAACTTTTAGCAGGGGATACTCTTTACCAATTTTTGGAGCTATAGATCGAGAGAAGAGCCCCAGTTTTTATCCTGCGGGGTGAGATTTAAATCATCTTTGAGGTCTCTCAAGCACTCTTTTAACTGGCATTTTATTTTAACTGCCACTAGCTTGACGTCCTGCTCGCAGTTTCGGAAAATCCTTTTGTTTCGCTCTAGCCAGATCTACCAGTTGATAATTTTAGGGAGAATTAGCCAAGACGCTCTAGTAATTTTGTTTTTTGGATGAGGACCAAGATACCTTTGCAACCATCTATCAAACAAACTAGCAGCGGAGGAAGGCAACTCGAAGCTGGGACTCAGAGTGTCCAGCAGCATGGACCAGATCTGCAAAGTAAAGGAGCAATCTAGCATCAAATGTGAAACGTTTTCCTAGTTTGCCTTTCAAATTCTGCACCTTGAAGGGCTGTGGAAGCCACGCTTCAGCAGATTATTGTCAGTCAAGATTTTGGAATGGCATAACAACCAATTGAAAAAATCAATTTTTGGCAGCGAAGGGTGGTACCAAATCCCTTTCCAAGGCTCTGGATTCATGGCCACATTGGGCCGCTCGCACAACTTGGCGTATCCCTGAGCAACGGAACAACCACCAGCTTGCACACCCCAACCTCTAGTATCCTTGCTTCGCATCTGCGATGGAGCCAATCCATGAAGTTTGGACAGTAGTTCCTCGCGTTCTATAGCCAAATCTGGGGGTGTTTCAATTTTCCATCCAGCCCAGTGAGATTCTTGCCAGACTGAGATATCCCACACGGAACGCATACCAGCATCCATCCACCTACGCAACCCTTGGAGGGAGGGGCAGTCTCCCAGCGGCTCCTTATTCATAATTATATCTGTCCAAAGGTTGATTCTTTTTCCATTGTCAGGGACCCAGTAGGCATGAGTATTTATAAGCGGACAAGCTTTTGAACAGAGCTTCTGGAAGGGCGAATTCAGAAGCGGCAGAGGATGGCCTAGACAACAGAAAAGTTTGCCCATAAATATTTTTTCCAAAGAGCTAGATGAGCCCAGCTAGGGTTCAGAGCTATAATCCTCCAAATGATCTTAGCCCCCATGGTGATATTTTGAAATTCAATATTTTTGAAATTCAAGCCTCCTTCTAAGAGCGGTTTGGAGATGGAATCCCAGCTCACTAACGAAAAGTTTTTCTCATTTTGCTTGCCCCCCTTCCAAAAAAATTTCCTAATGATCTCCTCCATTTTTCTGAGAATCCTGGAGGGAGCAAGAAGAACGAAAAACTGAAACAAGGGAAGACTATTAAGCACAAATTTAATGATGACATACTTACTAGCAATGTTGAGCGAGGAAAAGCCCCAGGCAAGGAGTTTGTTCTTGAATTTCTCTAGTTGGGGAAGCCAATCTCTGCTGAAGGATCTTTTAAGAAAGACAGGAAGGCCTAAATACTTGAAGGAAGTCTAGTTTGAGGAGGCTGTAAAACCAAAAGATCTGGAAATGGAATTGAGCATGCTAGAAGTGGTGTTCCAACAATAGATATGGAATTTTCCAATGTTTAAACTGCTTCCATCATTTTTTTGTCTAAATAGAAGTTGAGGACAGAGGCTTGAAGAAAAAATAGAAGGGGTGAGAGTGGGCACCCCTGCTTGAGCCCTCTTGTGGCTTTGAAAAAGTTAGTAGCTCTGCCGTTTATTGATGGAGAGATCCAAGGCTCCAAAATGTAGGCCCGAATCTAATTTATAAAGTTCTCCCCAAATCCAAATTTGTGTAAGACTTTCAGCAGAAAACTATGCTTGAATCTATCAAAACCATTCGTTAAATCAACCTTGAAAACCATACATTTTTCCTTGCGACTCATACTTGAGTGGATTGCCGCTTGGACCAGCATGTAGTTGTCCATTATCTGTCTCCCTTGAATGAATCCTCCTTGGCTTTCTGGAATGAGTTTGGAGAGGATGAGCTTAAGTCTATTAGCAATAAATTTAGTAATCAGTTTATAACCGATGTTACATAGTGATATCGGACGCAACCTGTTGAAAGTATTGGCTCCTTTCTCTTTGGGAATGAGAGCAAGAAAAGCAGTGTTCATGCTTCCTCAGATTTTTTGGCAAGCTTGGAACTTGATAACCATTTTGTATAGATCCTTTTCCATAATCTGTTGTAAAACCATCCGGTCCAAGGGCTTTGTCCGATTCCATGTCAAAGAGGGCACCCTTGACTTCATTATTAGTGACATTAGCTTCAAGTAGGTGATTCATTTCAACAGTAATCAAGGAGGGAACCACGCCAGTCATATCAGAGCTTTGGTCCAGATTTTTATCTTCGCTATATAGGCTTTTAAAATTAAGGGAGGAAACTTTTTTGATGCTTGTATTGTCTTTATGAGTAATAGTGCCATCTTTAATTTCAGAAATGGCATTGGTGCATTTCCTGGCCTGAGCTTGTTTATGGAAGAAGGAAGAGTTCCTGTCCCCTGCTTTAAGCCAAAGACTGTGTGACTTAAGTCTGTGGTACTCTTCTTCTGTTAGACAAGCCTTGTGGAAGTTTTGCTGCAGTTGGGCTTCTTTGTCTAGAAATTATTTCGTTATATCAGCTGTTTCAGCTTGGAGGTGGTGACTTTCCAGATCGCGTTGAAGAATTTTTCTTTCATTTGTTGGATTGGGTAGAGTTTTGACCCAGCTTTTTAAAGCCGTTTTCAGTCTTCTGAGCTTCTCCTCCCAGACAAAAAAGGGGGAGCGTTTTACTAGCTGCCTCTAGATGTCCTTAACTAAATGCATGAAGTGTGATTCATTAGTACAGAGTGGGCTGAATGAGAAGGGAATTGGACCAAGGTCAAGCTGAAACACCAGTTCCATCTTGATGGGTTTATGATCCGAAGTGCTGCAAGGGAGAATGTAAACTCTAGCTTCTAATCCAAGCAGAAGAAAAGAACTTTGAATTAAGAATCTATCCAATCTAGCAGCAATATGCCCAAGACCAATTCTTTTATTAGCCCAAGTGAACTTACCTGAGATTGGCTTGATGTCCAGGAGGTCCTAGTGCTGCATAAGGTCCTCTGCCCATTCCCTTACCAGATCTCGAGCAATGTTGCCTCCTCTCTTGTCTGTTGAAAGGAGAGTAAGATTGAGATCTCCTGCTATGATGATATTCTCTAGATTGACTAGATCTGGTTGGGTTCCTATGGAGTCCTAGTAGGCCTTCTTTTCCACAGCGTTCACAGGGATGTACATGTTGAAGAGGCTGATAATCTCTTTTGAGTCTAAGTGCTGCAATTTTAAGGGCAGCTAGTGAGTATTGAGGGATTCAGAGACAAAAAAGAATTTTCTAGCATTAGAAAGAGTGGTCAGCCCTCCAAAAGCCCCTCGAGCTGAGATAACTTTCGCCTCACATTTGCTCCAAAGTTTCTTGCTTGCGTGAAGGAAGACAGAGTCTTCCTGTTTGGTCTCCTGGATGAGAAGTATGTTAGGAGTTTCTATTCTTATTAAAATTCTAATGGCTTCTTCTTTGATTCTGCTCCGCATACCTCTACAGTTCCAGGAGACTATCTTCATCATTTATATTTCTAGTTGGCTCCCTTGGAGCCTTGGGGCTGGTTTCTCGCCAACTTTGCTTTTTATGCTAGGAGCTTCTCAAGAGTTGGCTGGCTACCTTGAAGGTTATCCTTGAAGTATTCCTGCTATCTTTTTTCCCTCTCTGTTTTGCGGCCTCATGTGGATCTCCTTATCGAAGCTTGGGATTCTCCTATTTCCCCTTCTTCCTCCGAGCACTCTGATTCATGCTCCTCTTCCTCTGCTGCAATAATGTTTCCATTGGACCTCTCGGCCATTGCCAAATCTATTGTTGTTACAACACTTTTAGCCATTGCCTCTGTTTCTGGAACACCACTTCCAGCTTGATCTTTGCTGTTTGCCCTATCTATGAACTTCCCAAGGGAATTTTTGATGTGTTTCAGTGAGTCACAGTTCCAACAATGGACTGGAAGATTAGGAAGTCTGACCCAAATAGGGACCGCTGAAGGGACATCGACTGCAGGGTCGAAATCCGGGGTCCATCTGTTGAGGTACAAGCCCTAGGGGCCCATGAAATAGGGGCCATTCTAGAAGAATAGATCCTTGTCCTCCTTTGAGGTGAATTCGAAAAGGAAATACCCTCGACCTAAGAAGTAAGAGGTGACGCTACTCTTGATCAAAGGAGCCCAGTTCCTGTTTACTCAAGACTCAGTGGTCTTAGGAGAAGGCCATATATCGGTGAACTGACCGACAAGAGCCCGCTCAGCCAAGGAGAGGGCAACCTGAATCGGGGTCTCTGGTGCAAGGAGATTTTAGGAATGTCTTCCAGCCGCTTGACAAACTTGGCTGCTTAGCTCTTCTTCTTTTGTGGCAAGCCGGCCAAGAGTTGAGAAAAAGCTTCGACAGAAGAGGGCAGGCCAGCTTGGGGTGAGCTCAGGGCCTCCATGAGGGCAAGCCCGACTTAAACGTCCCACCCAGCAAAAGACGAGCGCTCTGAACAACAGAAGCTCAAAGGGGAATGCTGAGAAGGGGGGCAGATGGCCCAAAGCATCATGTTGCAGAGCAGCAGGGGCACAGAGGAACCAAGATGCAGCTAGGGTATGGCTGCTCTAGAGCGTGCACTAGGGTATGGCTGATTAGTGTAATAATGTCACGAAAAAACACTATTTTGTGACATTATTACACTAATCATTCTCGTTATTTAATTCTTGTTATTACTATATTAAGAATTTTAATTCATGTTATTACTATATTAATAATTTTAATTCATGTTATTGCTATATTAATAATAATGTCACAAAAACACACTATTTTGTGACATTATTACACTAATCATTATTGTTATTTAATTCTTGTTATTACTATATTAATAATTTTAATTCATGTTATTACTATATTGTTTGTTTGTTTTATGTTTTACTATATTGTAACACTATTTTGTAACACTATTATACTAATCATTATCATTATTCAATTCATCTTATTACTATATTAACAATTTTAATTCAAGTTATTACTATATTAATAATTTCAATTCATGTTATTATTGTATTTTTTGTTTGTTTTATGTTTTACTATATTGTAACACTATTTTGTAAAGCTATTTATGTTTTATGTTTTCCTATTTTATAACACTATTATAGTAATCATTATAATTATTTAATTGATGTTATTACTATAATAATAATTTTAACTCATTTTACTACTGTATTGTTTGTTTGTTTTATGTTTTTTACTATTATGTTACACTATTTTCTAACACAATTATACTGATCATTATCATTATTTAATTCATGTTATTAGTATATTGTTTGTTTGTTTTATGTTTTATGTTTTACTATTTTGCAACACTAATATACTAATCACTATAATTATTTAATTCATGTTATTACTATATTGTTGGTTTGTTTTATGTTTTATGTTTTAATATATTGTAACACTATTCTGTAACACTATTATACTAATCATTATAATTTTTTAATTCATGTTATTACTATAGTGTGTTTGTTTTATGTTTTATGTTTTACTATTTTGTACCACTATTATACTAATAATTATCATTATTTAATTCATGTTATTACTATATTAATAATATCAATTCGTGTTATTACTATATTGTTTGTTTGTTTTATGTTTTATGTTTTATTATTTTGTAACAATATTATACTAATCATTATAATTATTTAATTGATCTTATTACTATATTGTTTGTTTGTTTTATGTTTTATCTTTTACTATATTGTAGCACTATTTTGTAACACTATTTGTGTTTCATGTTTTACTATATTGTAACACTATTTTGTAACGCCATTTATGTTTTACAATTTACTATCTTCAACACTATTTTGTAAGACTATTATACAAATCATTATAATTATTTAATTCATGTTATTACTATATTTTTTGTTTGTTTTATGTTTTATGTTTTACTATTTTGTAACACTATTATACTGATCATTATCATTATTTAATTCATGTTATTATTATATTAATAATTTTAATTCATGCTATTACTGTATTGTTTGTTGTTTTATTTTTTACTATTTTGTAACACTATTTTGTGACACTATTATACTAATTATTATCATTATTTAATTCATTGTTAGGCCCCTATACTACTAGTGTAAGCCCTTATTGTTATTAGTACAACCCACTTATTATATTGATGTTCCCATGTAGTGCCCATATTGTTACTATTTTGCCCCATAGAAGCCCACTATTGTTATTATTGTGCACTTACATTATTATTGTTATGTGGGCTCTGATTATGTTATGACCCCTTAGACTCCTATATATAGAAAGGAGGCATTTTCATTTGTATCATCCAAGAATTGTTCATTTATGTAATGTAAAGGAGGTTGCCCCCTCGAAGAGGCTAAATTCTAAGGCATTGATCTATCTTGTCTATCTTTTCTTGAGCTGGTTTCATAACATTTGGTATCAGAGGTTTGGATTCTAGAGTTTCGTTGCTCCAAATAGGTCATCGTGGCATTTTCACCATAACTTTTTTTTTGCGTCATTTCAGGAGAAAAAAAAAACCCATTTGAGAAGAAATCGCGCTAAATCGCGGGTCCAAATTTCAGAGCTTTTCGCGCTATATTTGCGGAGATATGGTCCGAGGAAGTTGGTCTTTTTGAAGACTCCTGAATTACATTCCAAACAAATCCAAAAGTTGTAACAGTGACACATGGCACTTCATACAAGTTCTCTCTTCTAGAAACGTCTATAATTAGGTCATCTTGGGAGATTGTGCATAACTCTTTCTTGGCGAATCCAATTTGGATCAGAGTGGTGGCATTGGAAGGAGGACAAAGTGGGCTACTACAGGTTACAATTTTGAGAACTTAAAGATTCAAAAGTACATATTTACAGTCATTTCAAGATCGAGCTCCTAAAATCAAGAAAAAGAAAGATGAGGAAGTTTGATGGCAAGGATCTGGTAAATTGGATACTTCAGATGGAGCAATATTTTGATCTACATGGTGTACCACTGTTACAAAAGGTATGTATTGCATCTTCATATTTATAACCAGATCAATTTTTATGGTATGAAGGGCTTTGTTCTCGTAAACAACTTGTTATGTGGTCAATTTTCACGGAGGAAATGATAGCACATTACGAGGATATAAAGAGCAACAACTTCTTTGGAGCAACACCACAACAATTGGAAAGAGTAAAAGGGCTTTGTGACATAGTGGAAAGAAAAATTATGGAAACCAGGAATTATACCCCTCACAACTATAAAGATGGAAGTGTTGTTTCTCCTAGCCTTCCACAACCTACAAGGGTTACACC
>APFE030020521.1:16587-33860 GCA_000404065.3 Pinus taeda | reverse complement strand
TTTTGTAACACTATTTTGTAACACTATTATACTAATCATTATCATTATTTAATTCATGTTATTACTCTATTAATAGTTTTAATTCATGTTATTGCTATATTGTTAGTTTGTTTTATGTTTTACTATAATGTAACACTATTATACTAATGATTATCATTACTTTATTCATGTTATTACTATATTCTTTATTTGTTTTATGTTTTATGTTTTACTATTTCATAACACTATTATACTAATAATTATCATTATTAAATTCATGTTATTATTATATTGTTTGTTTGTTTTATGTTTTACCATTGTGTAACACTATTTCATAACACTATTATACTAATCATTATCATTACTTAATTCATGCTATTACTATATTAATAATTTTAATTAATGTTATTACTATATTGTTTGTTTGTTTTATGTTTTATGTTTTACTATATTGCAACACTATTTTGCAAAACTATTCTGTAACACTATTATACTAATGATTATCATTATTTAATTCATGTTATTACTATATTAATAATTTTAATTCACATTATTACTATATTAATTAATTCAATTCGTGGTATTACTATATTGTTTGTTTGTTTTATGTTTTATGTTTTACTATTTTGTAACACCATTTTGTAACGCTTTTATACAAATCATTATCATTATTTAATTCATGTTATTACTATATTACTAATTTTAATTCATGTTATTACTATATTGTTTGTTTGTTTTATGTTTTATGTTTTACTATATTGTAACGCTATTTTGTAACACTATTCTGTAACACTATTATATTAATCATTATCATTATTTAGTTCATGTTATTACTATATTAATAATTATTAATTCATGTTATTACTATATTGTTTGTTTGTTTTATGTTTTACTATTTTGTAACACTATTTTGTAGCACTATTACCCTAATCATTATCATTATTTAGTTCATGTTATTACTATATTAATAATTTTAATTCATATTATTACTACATAGTTTGTTTCTTTTATGTTTTATTATTTTGTAAAACTATTTTGTGACATTTTTTTTTTTTACAGAAACGGGTAGTGGATTATTAGAAACTTGGCCTTAATGCCAAAAAGTGGATTACAAAGGGTGATTTTAAAACGATAAGTGTCGAACAGCCTTGCAAGACCGTGACACTTATGATTAGCTCACATCTTTTCTTAGCTACAACTATATGGTCTATTTCATAGATTTTCCCAAGCTTGTGGGTATAAACAAACTGATTTAACAAAAAGCAACAAAACATGACAATGATCTAATTTAAGGAATTGTTTCCCATATTTCCTGTCTGCCTTTGAGCAGAGAACTAGCTGTAAGAAGGGCTACTTTGTTAGCTTCAGTTTCCACCTCCTTATTATTGGCTCTCAACACATGATAGAAATTTAAATTATGGAAAGAGTCACCAAGATCTAAAATTTTGTGTATCAGCCTTGATAGCCTTAGGTCCTTTGCCTTAGATGTTGTGTGTGGAGTTGATTGTTCAGAGGTGTTTGTTTCAGCCAGATGTATACCCCAGGAAGTTTGTACACCCCTTGTAAAAGTATAGTAATTTCTAGTCAATCTGGGCCGTTCATTAGGCGGATGATCTGATGGTAGAACTTATGTTTAGTTTAGGTTTTTTTTCCCTAGAAGGCAACCCCTCTCTTTGTATGAGGGTATTGTATTTGAGGCTGTGTAATAGATGTGTATTCGGTGTGTGAGCGAGAAACAGAGAGGTGTGACTGTGAGAGAAAACAAAGGATATTACAGCGGATTTGCTGTAGGTTGTGTCTCTTCATTTTGCTGGATAATAGAAAGGAAAGGCTGGCTGTTCGGGATGGACGTAGCCCAAACTGGGTGAACCACGTATATGTGTGTCTCTCTTGTTCTATGCATTTTCTGTGTTTATATTTCTACAATATTTTATTTGTTCCATTGATCCGTAATATATAATTTCCTAACATTAGAACGAGTCACCATAGTGTTGATAATAACCTGAGAATCTCCAATATCATTGACCTCCCTAATGTTCAGCACTTTTAGAATCTTGAGTCCTTGAAAAAGATCCAAAGCCTCAGCTTGGATGCTGGAAGTAATGCCCAAGCCCAGGTGAAGCTGTGGATCCTAGAACCAGCTGGGTTTAATCTAACTCCTCCAGCACTAGCTCTTCCAGGATTTCCCTTAGCAGACCCATCAAAAAATAAGGAGTGCCTTTGCTGGTTTGCAATCCATCCCTGGAGCTCATTTTCTATAACCCTTATTTGCGAAACTTTTAGGAGGGGAATACTCTTTACCAATTTTTGGAGCTGTAGGTCAAGAGAAGAGCCCCAGTTTTTATCCTGCTGGGAGAGATTTAAGTCATCTTTGAGGTCTCTCAGGCACTCTTTTAACTGGCATTTTATTTTAACTGCCACTAGCTTGATGTCCTGCTCGCAGTTTTGGAAAATCCTTTTGTTTCACTCTAGCCAGATCTGCAGTAGATAATTTTAGGGAGAATTAACCAAGCTGCTCTAATAATTTTGTTTTTTGGAGGAGGACCAAGGTACCTTTGTAGCCATCTATAAAAAAAACTAGCAGTGGACGAGGCCAACGCGAAGCTGGAACTCGGAGTGTCCAGCAGTACGAACCAAATCTGCAAAGTAAAGGAGAAATCTAGCATCAAATGTGAAATGGTTTCCTAGTGCCGTGGAAGCCACGCTTCAGCAGATTATTGCCAATCAATATTTCAGAATGGCATAACAGCCAATTGAAAAAAACAATTTTTGGCAGCGAAGGGTGGTACCAAATCCCTTTCCAAGGCTATGGATTCATGGCCACATGGGGGCACTTGCATAGCTTGGTGTATCCCTGAGCAATGAAATAACCACCAGCCTGCACACCCCAACCTCTAGTATCCTTGTTTCGCATTCGCGATGGAGCCAATCCATGAAGTTTGGAGAGTAGTTCCTCGCGTTCTATAGCCAAATCTGGGGGCGTTTCAATTTTCCATCCAGCCGAGTGAGATTCCTTCCAGACTGAGATATCCCATAGGGAACACATACTAGCATCCATCCACTATGCAACCCCTGGAGGGAGGGGTAGTCTCCCAGCGGCTCCTTGTTGATAATTCTGTTTGTCCAAAGCTTGATCCTTTTTCCATTGCTAGGGACCCAGTAGGCATGAGTATTTATAAGCGAACGGGCTTTTGAATAGAGCTTCTAGAAGGGTGAATTCAGAAGTGGCAGAGGATGGCCTAGACAGTGGGAAAGTTTGCCCATAAATATTTTTTCCAAAGAGCTAGATGAGCTAGCCAGTGTTCAGAGCTATAATCCTCCAAATGAGCTTAGCCCCCATGGTGATATTTTGAATTTCCAATATTTTTGAAATTCAAGCCTCCTTCTAGGAGCAGTTTGGAGATGGAATCCCAGCTAACTAACAATTTTTTTTTCTCATTTTGCTTGTCCCCCTTCCAAAAAAATTTCCTAATGATCTCCTCCATTTTTCTAAGAATCCCGGAGGGAGCAAGAAGAACGGAAAACTAAAACAAGGGAAGACTGTTAAGCACAGATTTAATGAGGACAAACTTACTAGCAATGTTGAGTCAGTAAAAGCCCTAGGCAGGCAGTTTTTCCTTGAAGTTCTCGAGTTGGGGAAGCCAATCTCTGGTGAAGGCTCTTTTAAGAAAGATAGGAAGGCCCAAATACTTGAAGGAAGTCCAATTTGAGGAAGCTGCGAAACCAAAAGTTTTGAAAATGGAATTGAGCATGCTGGAAGTGGTGTTCCAACAATAGATATGGCATTTTCCAATGTTTAAACTGCTTCCTTAAATCAAACAAAACTCGTCTAGGACTCCTTTAAATCTCGAGGCTATAAGCACAGAGGCAGCTCCCAATAATAAGGTGTCATCCACAAAGAGGGCATGGTTGATGTTTTTAACATCTCTTGCTATACAGAGCCCAACAATTTCCTGATCCATCATCTTTTTGTCTAAATAGAAGCTGAGGAGAGAGGCTTGAAGAACAAATAGAAGGGGTGAGAGTGGGCATCCCTGCTTGAGCCCTCTCATGGCTTTGAAAAAGTTAGCAGCTATGTCGTTTATTGAAGGAGCGATCCAAGGATCCAAAATGCAGGCTTGAATCCAATTTATAAATTTCTCCCCAAATCCAAATTTGTGTAAGACTTTCAGCAGAAATCTTTGCTTGACTCTATCAAAAGCATTCGCTAAATCAAGCTTGATAACCATACATTTTTCCTTGGGACTCATACTTGAGTGGATTGCCTCTTGGACCAGCATGTAGTTTTCCACTATCTATCTCACTTGAATGAATCCTCCTTGGCTTTCTAGAATGAGTTTGGGGAGGATGAGCTTAAGTCTATTAGTAATAACTTTAGTAATAAGTTTATAACCAATGTTACATAGAAATATCGGATGAAACTTGTTGAAAGTATTGGCTCCTTTCTCTTTGGGAATGAGAGCAAGAAAAGCAGTGTTCATGCTTCCTCCAATTTTCTGGCAAGCTTGGGACTTGATAACCATTTTGTATAGATCCTTTTCCATAATCTGCTAGCAAGATTGGAGGAATCTGGCTGTAAAACCATCCGGTCCAAGGGCTTTGTCCAGGTCCATGTCAAAGAGGGCATCCTTGACATCAATCTTAGTGACTTTAGCTTCAAGAAGGTGATCCATTTCAACAGTAATCAAGGAGAGAACCACGTCAGTCATATCAGAGCTTTGGTCCAGATTTTTATCTTCGCTATATAGGCTTTTAAAATGAAGGGATGCAACTTTTTTGATGCTTGCATTGTCTCTATGAGTAATAGTGCCATATTTAATTTCGGAAATGGCATTGCTGCATTTCCTGGCCTGAGCTTGTTTATGGAAGAAGGAAGAGTTCCTATCCCCTGCTTTAAGCCAAAGACTGTGTGACTTAAGTCTCTAGTACTCTTCTTCTGTTAGATAAGCCTTGTGGAAATTTTGCTGCAGCTGGGCTTCTTTGTCTAGAAAGACTTTGGTTATATTAGCTATTTCAGCTTGGAGGTGGTGACTTTCCAGACCGCGTTGAAGAAATTCTCTTTCATTTGCTGGATTGGGTAGAGTTTTGACCCATCTTTTTAACGTTGTTTTCACTCTTCTGAGCTTCTCCTCCTAAACAAATAAGGGGGAGCCTTTTACTAGGTGCCTCCATATGTCCTTAACTAAATGCATGAAGTCTAATTCATTAGTCGAGAGTAGGTTGAATCTGAAGGGGATTGGACCAAGGTCAAGCTGACACACCAGTTCCAGCTTGATGGGTTTATGATCTGAAGTGCTGCAAGGGATAATGTGAACTCTAGCTTCTAATCCAAGCAGAAGAAAAGACCTTTGAATTAAGAATCTATCCAATCTAGCAGCAATATGGCCAAGAAAAAATCTTTTGTTAGTCCAAGTGAACTTACTCGAGTTTGGCTTGATGTCTAGGAGGTCTCAGTGCTGCATAAGGCCCTCTTCCCATTCCCTTTCTAGATCTTGAGCAATGTTGCCTCCTCTCTTGTCCATTGAAAGGAGAGTAAGATTGAGATCTCCTGCTATGATGAGATTCTCCAGATTGACTATATCTGCTTGGGGTTCCTATGGAGTCCTAGCAGGCCTTCTTTTCCACAGTGTTCATAGGGATGTACATGTTGAAGAGGCTGATAATCTCTTTTGAGTCTAAGTGCTGCAATTTTAAGAGCAGGTAGTGAGTATTGAGGAATTCAAAGATGAAAAAGAATTTGCTAGCATTCCAAAGAGTGGCCAGCCCTCCAGAAGCCCCTCGAGCTAAGATAGCTTTCGCCTCACATTTGCTCCAAAGTTTTTTGCTTGCCTGAAGGAAGACGAAGTCTTCCAGCTTGGTCTCCTGGATGAGAAGTATGTTAGGAGTTTCCGTTCTTATTAGAATTCTGATGGATTCTTCTTTATTATGCTCCCCATACCTCTATAGTTCCAGGAGACTATCTTCATCATTTATATTTCTAGTTGGATCCCTTGGAGCCTTGGGGCTTATTTCTCGCCAACTTTGCTTTTGATGCTAGGAGCTTCTCAAGAGTTGGCTGGCTACCTTGAAGCTTATCCTTGAAGGTTTCCTGCACTCTTTTTTCCCCGTCTGTTTTGCAGCCTCTTGTGGATATCCTTATCGAATATTGGGATTCTCCTATTTCCCCTTCTTCCTCCAAGCACTCTGATTCATGCTCCTCTTCCTCTTCTGCGATAATGTTTCCTTTGGGGCTCTCAGCCATTGCCAAATCTACTGTTGTTACACCACTTTCAGCCATTGCCTCTGTTACTAGAACACCACTTCTAGCTTGATCAACTCCATTTCCAGAACCTTTGGGGGCTTTAGAGGGAGGTGTTGATTTTTGCTTTTCTGGTTCCTGAGATTCCTCTATTTGTGAGCTTAGAGGGGAAAATTTGTTTTCTTGATCCTTTCTGGGAGAGGGTTGTTGAGGGGGCGCCTGTGGACCTCTTCCGTTTGGACCAACATGATTTTGGGATTTCCTGGTGTGCTTGACCTAATTCCAAGCTTCTTCTTTACCCTGTTCTGGTTCCACATTGGTTGGGAAAGCTCTGGCGAAGTGTCCGTAGACATGACATTTTCGACATTTGAAAGGTAGCTTCTCATAATCCAACTTCTGCAGATGGGACCAGCTTTCTAATTTGATTTTGATGGCTTCCGGGAGACCCATCTCTAGGTCTACTTCTACTCATATACGAGCGCAATCATATTGATCTTTGTTGTTTTCCCTATCTATGAACTTCCCAAGGGCATTTCCGATGTGTTTCAGCGAGTCCTAGTTCCAGCAATGGACTCAAAGATTAGGAAGTTTGACCCAAACAGCGACCGTTGATCATTATCATTATTTTACTCATGTTATTACTATATTAATAATTTTAGTTCATGTTATTACTATATTGTTTGTTTGTTTTATGTTTTATGTTTTACTATTTTGTAACACTATTTTGTAACACGACTATAGTAATCATTATCATTATTTAATTAATGTTATTACTGTATTAATAATCTTAATTCATGTTATTACTATATTGTTTGTTTGTTTTATGTTTTATGTTTTACTATTTCGTAACACTATTATATTAATCATTATCATTATTTAATTTATGTTATTACTATATTAGTAATTTTAATTCAAATTATTACTATATTATTTGTTTGTTTTATGTTTTATGTTTTACTATTTTGTAACACTATTATACTACTCATTATCATTTTTTAATTCATTTTATTATTATATTAATAATTTTAACTCATGTTGTTACTACATTCTTTGTTTGTTTTATGTTTTATGTTTTACCATTTTGTAACACCATTATGTAACACTATTATATTAATCATTATCATTATTTAATTCACATTATTACTATATTAATAATTTTAATTCATGTTATTACTATATAGTTTGTTTGTTTTTTTTTTTTTTATGTTTTACTATTTTGTAACACTATTACACTAATCATTATGATGTGACTAGCCCAACATTTAATACACTCGTCATAAAGGGAATGATTTGTAATGTTTGTTTGGTTGATTTAATCATACAGAATGGCAACACATGAATGAAATGCCATACAGATATTTTAGATTTCGGTTGGTGTGCATTCAATGAGGTGTTATTATTTTCGGTTGGTATATTCGATCTTTTATTGTTTCCTCGTCGAGGGTTTCCTCTGCAATGCTTTGTGAGGTTCAATGGGTAGCTATGCAGCAATTCCTGGTTATGTTTCTGGTTTCTCAGAGCTATGACTATATTGGTCCTTGTTTCTTGCTTCGTAGATGGTTGTGACTCGTCCTGTAGTTGCCAGGGTAAGATCTCTATTGTCTTTGGTTTCTTTCTACCGTGGGCTCTCAGGTCGCCGTATGTTAACTCATGCACTAATGTTTCTCGTCTAGTTTGGCAACTAAACATCTATTTACTTTTAGGCTCTACTCGATGGCTCTCTTCCTTCTCTGGCATGCACAAGTAATCTATCCTTCTCTGTTTTCAACTCATGAGCCTCCTTCTACAGTTCCTGACCTGGATTGCTCCTTGTTCTCCTCAGTCCATTGACACTGTCACTGGAACACTGGTCTCTAGCCTCACTATGAACCTTCAGGTATCTGTTGGCATTCTTAATGGCTTAATTTTTCTTCCAGCTCTGTAATTACACTTCTATTACAATATATCACTAACACTGTGTATTCTCGGTTGTGCAGGTGTTGGGGTTTGCTATTGGAGGGTTTGGTGTCACACACCTCAGTTTTTCCTGGTAGGCTCTACCTCTTCTAACCTCTGGTAGTTCGTCGTCTTAGTCTTTTTAACTCTGCTCTTTGAGTGCGAAGGGTTTGTCAAACGCTCACTATGAGCAATGCTCTGGTTCGTCATAACTTTTGGTTTCCACCATATATTGACTGAAATTTCCTATGTAGCTGTGGCTCCTTCCTAAACCATCACCCGGGGCTTATTTTTTAGGGTCTATGTGTCTAGGTCATGTATAAATGTTATGATTGAAACCCTCCCCTAGGTTTTGTGGCTCAAGCTTTGAGCGTGCACGATTTTGGTTTTATAGTTTTGTTGTATAAATTTAATACGCTGGACTTCGCTATATTTGGCAAGAAATTCCTCTGGGAAAATATAATAATATTGGTTTTGTTTTTGAATTACCTGGTTGACGTATGCTGTTTTCCTTCTCGGGATTTCGTGGCTGGAACTGTTGTCATACGCTTTTAGTTTTTTGAAGTTCAATGTATAATTTTGTTGTTACACAAATGCTGTGAATTTTCTTGCAATGTTACTTGGCTGTCATTTGAGATGCAATGTGGAAAATGTTGCTCGGCCTGTAGGTGCTTGGACTCTGTGAAGTTTTGGTTACTTCTGCTGCCTGCTACAACAAATTACAAACCCTTATATCTTGTCTACTCCTTAGTCTTGTTACATTCGCTGGTTGTCTCTCTTCGGAAACGCAACGAAGTATTTGTTTACAAGAATCTGTACATAGCTAGTTGTGTATTCAAATAATCATGAAACATAAAACATAATTTACAGTAAGCATATAGATGGACAGAACTTTGAATTCTTTGTTGTTACTTTTATTTGAGTGTGAGAGGTATTGAATTGAACCCCTTACATGGTTTGTCCTGTTACATTTATAGTTTCCTTGTTCCAGTTAATGAAACTGTACAGTTGCTTTTTCCAGTTACAGAGTCTTACAGTTACTTGTTATTAGACATTCGTTTATCTTATGACAAGATTTCCTCTTCAAATACATTTGTCTTTTTCCCTTTAAAATAAAAGGATAATCACAGTTTCTTAACAACAGATCAACATATAACTATAACTATTCAACTACCCTTAACTACCATAAAATAAAATAATAAAAGTTCTACTACTTTCCTGTCAACCAACAAAAAGACTAAATAAAAGTAAATTCAACTTTTCTTTGACCTCGCAGAGACTTCACCCAGTCATGGTGAGCTGGATGCTCCTACATCACATTATCATTATTTAATTCATGTTATTACTATATTGTTTGTTTGTTTTATGTTTTATGTTTTATTATATTGTAACACTATTTATACTATCATTATCATTATTAATTCATGTTATTAAACTATAGTTAATAGTTTTAGTTTACGTATTTCTATTAGATGTTCGTTGAGCACCCTGTCACATGTTCAAAGCATGATCCTTCCAAGACTTGTTGTAAGATTAGTATAATCAATGAAATAAATACTAAACACAAATTTTCTAAGGAATGGTTTTTAAAATCGGAATTCATAAAACCTTGAAATGTTGAAGGTGCATTAGTAAGGCCAAAAGCATGACCAAAAAATTCATAATTGACCCCATGAGTTCTAATGTAGTTTTTTGAATGTCTTGATCTTCATTATGATTTGATGAAATAGAATTGAACGAAGATCCAACTTGGTGAAGTAAATTGATCCATGCAATTCATCTAGTAATTCATCAATGACAGGAATGGGAAACTTATCTTTAATAGTGAGCTTGTTGAGCTACCTATAATCCGGACACAGACGCCATGATCCATCCTTCTTGTACACTAATACTAATGGAGCAGAGAAATAACTTTGACTCAGTTGAATTATACTAGCCTCTAGCATTTCTGAAACCATACGTTCAATTTCACTCTTTTGGTTATAGGGATATATGTACAGCCTAATGTTTGGAGGAACACTTCCTGGAATCAGATGAATATCATGGTCATGATCACGAATAGGTGGGTGATCTTTGGGAGTCTCAAATACCTTTGAATTATTTTCCAAGAATTTTTGGAGATTTCCAAGACTTTTTGGAGATCCGGAGAAATAGATTATTCCAATGTAGAAACATCTAGTGAACACAATTGTGAAATTACACCCCTTTGTTACTTTTTTAGAAGATTTGTCATACCATTAGACTTGACTCCCACCTTTGGGAGTCTCAAATACCTTGGAATGATTTTCCAAGACTCTTTGGAGATCTCGAGAAATAGATGATTCCAATGTGGAAACATCTAGCGAACATAATTGTGCAATTACACCCTTTGTTCCTTTTTTAGAAGCTTTGTCATACTGTTAGAGCTAATTATCTTTTCTGGTTTCCTCGTAATACCCCTTAATTCAACTTCCTTTCCTTCCATAGAAAATTTCATAAAAAGTTCTTGAAAATTAAAAGCTATTGTACCCAAGGATTGTAGCCATTGGACTCCCAGTACAACATCAACACCTTCCATTGGAATGGAAAGTATTGGGCTAGTCAATACATATTCCCCCATCGATAGCTTGATATTATGGCACTTTCTAGAGTAATTTATTGTTCCTCCATTTGCAACCATCACTTGACACTCCGGTGCTAGATATAAGAAGCAATTCAATTCTTTTGCTATCTTACAATGAATAAAATTATGGGTACTTGCTGAATCAATCAACACTATTACCTTTTTCTTCTTGATTTGTCCTTCTATCTTAATAGTTTGAGGAGTGGTAATTCCCACCAATGCATTACAAGAAATGGTTGGATTCATTTCTTATTTATCTAGGCTTTGTTCCTGGAGTATATCCTCTTCTTTTGACCTTTCTTGCGCATTTTCTTCTTCCTCTTCACAATCTATGTAGAATAATTTCTTCTGAGCACACTTATGACCTTTAGTCTATTTGCTATCACAACTGTAACAAAGCACTTTTTCTCATTCTTTTTCCAATTGGTGTGGTGTCATCCTTATAGGTTTTGGAAGACTAGGGGCAACAACACTTCCATATTTATAGTTGTGAGTGGTATGCTTCTTGGTTGCCATAATTTTGCTTTCCATTTTTCTTACTAACCTGAATGCCTTGTCTAATGAATCAGGTTCCCAAAGGGGAACATCATGTTGGATATTATCCTTTAAAGTCCATATGAAAACATCAATCCTATGCTTCTCTGGAATATTTTTTACCCTTATGTTCAATTTTTGGAACTCCTCAATGTGCTCCATTATTGAACCCTTTTGTTTGAGACTTATCAATTGAATAAAAAAATTGTTATTTTTTGTATCCTCATAATGTGCTATCAATTCTTCCGTAAAAATTTCCAAAGTGATAATTTGTTTACGAGAGAAAATCCATTGATACCATACAAATCGATTGGGTTCCAAATATAAAGTTGCAATACGTACCTTTTGTGTGTTTTGCACATTATTGAGATCAAAAAATTGCTCCATCTGTAATATCCATGTTGGAGGATCCTTGCCATCAAACTTCCTCATATCGATTTTTGGAATATAGTGGGTCTTTGATCCCACATTAGAGTCTATTAAATCATGATTAACATTTCTTTTGTTCGCATCATGAGTTCCCTTTACTACGTTTTCACCATTAGTAAGTATTTCTTGTAGAAACTTCGTAAAATATGTCTTCAAATATGCCATGTTTGTCTTCAAATCTATCTTCAAATCATCCATCTTAGCTTCCAAACCCTTTATCTTAGATTCCATGCCATTTATCTTAGACTCTGTTAGCTTTTGTGAGAGTGACATTTGTTGCACTTGTTCTTGTAATTTTGATATATCATGCAGCATTTGTTCCTCTTCTTCATGAGTCATTCTAGAGCTTTCAGGTTGCTTACTAGGTGTTTGCATTTTCTTTCCTCGGGGCATCAGTTACCGATAATAATGTTCTACTATGCCTTTTGAATTCCTTCAAAATAAACTTTCAAACCAATCTTAAGCAAAAATTTAAAAGAATCTACACACCTTTTTTCACTTTGTAGGAGCTCGATATTGCCTCTAATGTATCATGTTACTTTTAGATCATCCAATTCTAAAAATTGTGACCTACAGTAGCCCTTTGTGTCCTCTTTCCAATGTCACTAGTCTAATCCAAATTTGATTCTCCAAGGAAGAGTTATGTTAAATCTGCCACAGTGACCTGATTATAGATTAGTTCAGTAGAGCGAACTTGTACGACGTGCCACAAGTCACTGTTTCGACCTTTGGCTCTTAAAAGTATATACAAAAACTACCGTCCATCCTCTTTCTATACTCTCTTACGAAATTTCAATATGATGCTCAGGGAGAAAGTTATGATGATTTTCCCCAGGTCACCTCTTTAGAACGTAATTCAAGAGTCTGCAAAAATACCAACTTCATTAGATCATATCTCCACAAATATAGCGCGAAAGTCTCTGAAGTTCAGACCCAAGGTTCAGCGCGATTTCTTCTCAGACAGGTTTTTCTATAACTTCTGAAATGTCGCAGAAAAAAGTTATAGTGAAAATGCCACAATGACCTATTTGGAGCAGCAAAACCATAGAATCCAAAGATCTGATACCAAATGTTATGAAACCAGCTCAAGAAAAGATAGAAAAGTTAGATCAACGCCTTAGAATTCAACCTCTTCGAGGAGGCAACCCCCTTTACATTACATAAATAAACAATTCTTGGATGATTCTTGGATGATTCTATATATAGGAGTCTAAGGAGTCACAATATAACCCAACCGACCTAACAATAATAATATAAAGCCACAAAAATAACAATAGAGAGATTCTATGGGGCACAGTAATAACAATATGGGATAATAGGGGCACAACAATATTAATAAGGGATGCAACTACAATAGTAATGGGGTAATCACTAGTATTATAGGACCCAACAAAATAACACCAGAAAAGCAAGAAAAAGAAGAAAATAAAACAAGACAGCTAAAGAAAAGAAAAGGAATAAAACAAGAAAACTAAAAAATCAAAAGAAAAGTAAAGAAAGCTAAAAATCAAAGTCACATGTAGACACATTGAGTATGTGCATGTGGTTCCTCATCCAATGTTTTCTCTATTTATGAGAGGATGAGAAGGATAGGAGGCATTCCATCTTTCTGAGTTTCTATCTTTCATTCTCTTGGGAGAATGGTGTTATAAGACTTAGGGGTCAATGGCAGTAGTCCGTTGATTGGGGGCTCGAGGATGGCTAGTTGTAGCAAATCCTTGCATAATTGAGCCTATGGTTGGGTGGAGAGTCATCCCCAAAACCTTGTTGTCATCTCTCATACATCAGGTAATATAGGTATGTGCTTATTTGTTTGACTCTGATTTTAATTAGGAAATTAACTTTATATTTACTTTGGACTATTACATATGGTATCAAAGCTTTGGGCTCAACCCTTAGGGCCTATGGGCATCTTAAAAAAAAAATGTTTTGTTGCGATTTTTTTAACTCGACTTGTTTTGAAAGTTATAGGATCATTACTTCAGGGAGGCCGCATGCCTCTTTTTGCTCTACAAACCCTGGTTGTATGCGTAATTTTTTTTTTTTTTTTTTTTTTTTTTTTTTTTTTTTTTTTTTTCAGGGTTTTCAAAACAAAAAAATCTAAAAGCCAAGCTAACTCAATCTCAAGCCGTTAAAAGATTTGATCTACTCTTTAGTTAATAAATAAAATTCTTGGCAAAATTTTCCAAGAGTTCTTCTAACATTCATCGTGCAAGCCTAGTTAATTTTCTAGTGAAACTGATGGCTCTTTTTCCTCTTAATTGACCAAGGTCTAGCAGAATATTATCATATTAGGGATTTTAAGATTTTTCTAGCCCACACCCTTGGGGTTGAGGAATTAGTTCCTCCCAATACAACCTTATTGGTAAATTGAGACATATCAACAAACCTATGGAGAATATTAATAAAGACCAAAGTGAACACAAGAATACAATTATTATTTTGATGAATGATATGGAATGAAACCATTCACGTATGCTTGCTTATTTTCTGCTATGAGGACAATGGCTCTTATAACATAAGTTGGATCAGTTTTAAGTACATCTACTATGAAATTAGGCCTCCTCCATCACTACATTCTAGATTTTCACATCTTGCCCTATAAATTCATATGATTTCTAATGGTAGTTAGTTACATCGTGATCTTGAAGGTCTTCTAATATAACGTGTCTTTTTTGTTCTACTAATGTTTTTCCTGGTAATTTGTTATATTTTTTGATAATTACCTACTCGACAAAAAATATGGTATGGGTGAGAACTTATGATATAATGAAAGTTATTAAATTAACAAAAAAGGAAAAACACGTCTATATCCATGCAAGAGAGATCACTAGCTTATAAAGAGATACATGTCGAAATTTTTAATGACCAAACAACTAAATGGACTGACATAAATAGGGTGCTAAATTTGTTACAAACACTAATTGGATTAGAGAATGATAAGAAAATAAACGATGAAATGTTTTCTATGATATTTTACTATAAATTTGAAAACCTATAAAAAAATTCCAAGTATTTAAAAACAAATAATATACATATATGGATTGACTCATTATATGCAACACTCTGAGTTAGATTGGTATAAAATAGTTAAAGAATCATGCATTCTCAATATATAATTTATAGTTGTAAATAAGATTTTGAGTCATATATATATACTTTTCTAAAGTTAGTGGATTTAAATAAATTACAATTAAAACAAGGTAATTTGAACATAATTTCTACAATCACATTACTGTTCTCATAAAATTTATAAATTAAATTTATGTTATCAAGAATTTTTTATAGAAATAATGGTGGAGACTAAACATGTTTTGTTGGAAGATTATAAAAATATGGCACTAAAATAAAGAAAAATCCCTTGCAATCTTATGAAACCAATATATATACTAATAAGCATCTATCATATATTGGAACCAATTAGTTTATAGTTTCATTTATGTTGTTATTAACCATTGAAGTATGGACAAATGTAACATTAAGGGAAAAATTGAGACCAACAATATTTCAACTATTTTTTTATAAAAACATCACAAAATATAATTTCAATAAATGGAATTAAATAGTAAAGTCTATTGATTGCATGATTGGTGCTCTACATCCCCTGTATAAGGGAGAAGTGTAAGTAATGGATGCTAGTTTTGAGTATTCTCTCAAGGATATTGTTTGTCTTTATCCGAAACATGTTTTTTCCAACCTTTATCTACATGTGATGATTTTAATCCATGAATTGTAACACTATTTTGTATAGTTTCATATTCATAGAGATATAGCTATAAAGAAGATATACTATCATTGAAATATATAATATCCTTGTTAAGATATAGAAAAGTTCTTAAAAATTGTTTGGTGAGATTTCACCTTATTAACTTGTGCTTTCATGTATACTACTATGCTTGATTCTATCAAGAGTAAAAGAACACATAAAATTATGATTTATGTCAAACTTATAGGAAACTCTAGATCTTTGAACTCAGAGGCCACTAATTATGTGTTTTCATGAAATATCCACCCGCTAGCAATATAAATTTAAGGGGGGGGGGAGATTATACCAATCATATATCTATCTATGGTGGATAAAAATGCAAAGGGATGAATAGAGAGTTAAAAATGGATCTTGGTCTGAGCATCGGATTGAAATTTCGCAAGAAGGTACAAAAAGAGGACGAACTGTTGTTTCTTTTATATATTTTTCAAATCCAAGGTCGAAACAGTGACTCACGGCATGTCGTACAAGTTCACTCTACTGAAGTAGTCTATAATTAGGTCATTGTGGGAGATTTGGAATAACTCTTCCCTGGAGAATCCAATTTGGATCAGACTGGTGGCATTGGAAAGAGGTCATAGAAGGCTACCATAAGTTGCAATTTCAAAACTGGATGATCCAAAATTACAGAGATACATTAGATTCAATATCAAGCTCCTACAAAGTGAAGAAAGGTGTGTAGTTTTTTTAAATTTTTGCATAAGCTTGGTTTGAAAAATTAGTTTGAAGGAATTCAAAGGGCATAGTAACGCATTATTATCGGTAATTGATGCCTCGAGGAAAGAAAATGCAGACACCTAGTAAGCAACCTGAAAGCTCTAGCATGACTCATGAATAAGAGGAAGAAATGCAACATGATATATCAAAATTACGAGACCAAATGCAACCAGTGTCACTTACACAAAAAGCAACATAATCTAAGATGGATGGTTTAACGAAAGATGTAGAAGCTAAGATGGATGGTTTAAAGAAAGGTGTATAAGCTAAGATGGATTGTTTAAATAAAGGCGTAGAAACTAAGATGAATGATTTGGAAGCTAAGATGGATGATTTGAAGACAGATTTGAAAAAGTTTCTACAAGAAATGCTTACAAATGGTGAAAGGGTAGTAAAGGAAACTCATGACGAGAACAAAAGAAATGTTAATCATGATTTCATAGACTCTAATGTTGGATTGAAAACCCACCATATTCCAAAAATTGATATGAGGAAGTTTGATGGCAAGGATCTCGCAACATGGATATTACAGATGGAGCAATTTTTCAATCTAAATAATGTGCAAAACAAAAAAAGGTATGTATTGCAACTTTATATTTGGAACCAAATCAGTTTGTATGGTATCAATGGCTTTGCTCTCGTAAACAAATTATCACTTGGGCAATTTTTACGGAAGAATTGATATCACATTATGAGGATACAAAAAGCAACACTTTTTTTAGCCAATTGATAAGTCTCAAACAAAATGGTTTCAATAATGAGCACATTGAGGAGTTCCAAAAATTGAACATAAGGGTAAAAGATATTCCAGAGGAGCATAGGATTGATGTGTTCATAGGGTCTTTAAAGGATAATATCCAACATGATGTTCGCCTTTGGGGACCTGATTCATTAGAGAAGGCATTCAGGTTAGCAAGAAAAATGGAAAGCAAAATTATGGCAACCAAGAAGCATACCACTCACAACTATAAAGATGGAAGTGTTGTTGCCCGTAGTCTTCCACAACCTATAAGGTTGACACCACAACAATTGGAAGAAAAAAGAGCAAAAGGGCTTTGTTATAGTTGTTATAG
>APFE030020521.1:0-14663 GCA_000404065.3 Pinus taeda | reverse complement strand
TTTTAGAACAAAGATTATCCTCTAAAGAGCAACAAAAGTGGGTCACAAAGATGTTGGGTTATGACTTTGAAATCATCTACAAAAAAGGGAAGCAAAATGTGATGGCAGATGCACTCTCAAGAAAGGATGAAGATGTGGAAGCATTGTTGTGCGCCATTTCTATTATCCAACCAGATTGGATAAAAGAAGCAAGGGAGGAATGGAAAAATGATGAATAAGTTTGGACACTTATTCAAAAGTTACAACAAGATTCCATTATGTCTGATACATTTAGCTGGAAAAATGATTCATTATGGTACAAAGATCACTTATACCTCTGTAAGAATTCCTAGTTAAAACAAAATATTCTTATGGAATTGCACACTTCTCCCTTAGGAGGGCACTCGGGATTTAAAAAAAATTACCACATGGTTAAGAAGGAATTTTTTTGGGATGGACTTAAATGAGATATTCAAAAGTTTGTGACGGAATGTTTGGTTTTCCAACAAAATAAAGTTGAAACAATTAAGACACCGGGTCTATTAGAACCTTTATCCATTCCAAGCCAATGTTTGGAGGAGGTTTCAATGGATTTTATCACAGGTTTACCCAAGTGTGAGGGAAAGAGTGTCATCATGGTGGTAGTTGAGAGACTTACCAAGTATGCACACTTTTGTGCATTATCACATCCATTTAAATCTAGTACAATTTCTACTGCATTTATGGAAACAATTCAAAAGCTACATGGAATCCCAAAGATTATTGTAAGTGACAGAGATCCCATTTTCACTGGAAATATTTGGACAGAATTATTTTCTTGTCTTGGTACTCAGTTATCTCATAGCTCATCTTATCATCCTCAATCTGATGGGCAAACTAAGATAGTAAACAAATGTTTGGAAGGATATCTTTGTTGTTTTGTATCTAACAAATAGATACAATGGGTCAAATGGTTGCCTCTGGCTGAATGGTGGTATAACAGTTCCTTCCATACAACAAAAATAATGACCCCATTTATGGCACTTTTTGGATATTAGCCACCATCCATCACATCATATTTAAGAGAAAATTATAAGGTTCAAGCATTGGAACATCACATCGAACATCAACAACAAGTCCTTCAACTCTTAAAGGATAACCTCGTGTTGGCACAAAATAGAATGAAACAACAATCAGATCAACATTGCAGTGAAAGAAGCTTTGATGTAGGTGATTGGATATTCCTACGGCTACAACCATATTGTAATATCCCTCCCCTTAACAATAAATAATAAATAATAAATAATACAAAAATAATAATTAATAGAAATAATAAATAATAATAAATAAATCACTTAATAATAAATAATAAAAATCATAAATCATAAATGTTAAATAATAAATGATATTAAAAATATATACAAAGAAAATAAATAAAAATAATAAAAATAAAAATAGTAATAACCATACTAAAACTCTAAATAAGAATAAATAGAAATAAAACAAGATAACTATCAAAAAGAAGAAAATAAAACAAGAAAGCTAAAAATCTAAAGAAAAGCAAAGAAATAAAACAAGAAAGCTAAAAATCAAAAGAAATTTGCATGTAGACACATGGAGTGTGTGCATGTGATTCCCCTTCCAATGTTGTTCTATTTAATAGAGGGTGAGGAAGATGAGAGGATTCCTGCATTCCATCATTCTGAGATTCTATCTTTCATTCTCTTGGGAGAATGGTGTTCTAAGACTTAGGAGTCACTGGTAGTAGTACATTGATTGAGGGCTCGGGGGTGGCGAGTTGTAGCAAATCCTTGCGCAATTGAGCCTACAGTTGGGTGGAGAGTCGTCCCCAAAACCTTGTTGCGGTAGGCCTACTTCTACCATAGGTAAGCATAGGTAAGCATTATTCATAGTTTGAATTTAGTTAATTAATTACATGTTTATTTGGCTAGGTAAGGGCCACTCTGATTTAAGTTTAATGTTAATAAGTTAATTATATATTCATTTTGGGCTATTACATGTGGTATCAGAGCATGTTTCAACTCTAAGTGGCCTCTAGGTAAAAGATTGAGAAAAAAACCTAATTAATGGATCGGAAAGGAAATATATGTCATTATCATTAAAATTGACTTGTTTAAATAAATTCCTCACCATCCTTACACTAAACCAACATATACATTTTAAATCCATTTTTTATTTATTTAAATAAATTCCTCCTTTATAACTCATTTAAAAAACAACTTCACTACAACTTATAATCTAATAACATAACTAATTCTAAAATCACTACCCTATATTGATTAACAATTTGTATTTACATATACCAAATATTTTCACCTCTAATGACATTGCTTTAATATCCATAATTAACCCTTTATTACCCTTGTTTTCCTCTTTATGTCAACAAATAAACTTAATAACCTCAAATTCACTAGATAGCTTGCATAACCTTAATTATCCATGCAATCACTAATGCATTTATCTCTATATTAAAATAACAACGAGACTTTAAGTAAAAATTCAAAATATATTTATGATCTTATTACATACAACTCAAAAATCTACTTCTTGTTAAATTAAGATGATATGTAAAAATATTATTTTAAATAATCAAATTTACATTTACCGAATTTTATAAAATTTATTATATCATAAATTAAATCCACATATAACTTATATGGTGAATATATCAAAATAATTTCATCCCACTTTTTCAATTAATATTTTTATAATAATTATAATATATAATATAAATTATAAATTAAACAATAAATTTGATCAACTTTTTTATTTCATGGAAAAGCGTAATATAAAACTAAATGGAAAAGAATGTAAATTTAGGTTGACTCATATAATTTTAAAAACAAAGTTAAATATAATAAAACACCTAATTTTGACATCGACATATAATACATACAATTATTGTATATTTTATGGGTGAAATATTTTATAGGGTCTATATTTAAATATATTTTACTTTATTATATTATTATACTCGAGACTTCCACTCTAAAACATTAAAATATGTAACTCACTCTTTAAATAAATACACATGCTAGTACATGTATTGTACGTGTATCATGTTAAAGCATGATATTTTAATAATCTCTTTTGGCTGAACACTTTGGTTACTCTATAGTTTTAATATTAACAGCAAGTTATACTGCAGTTTTATAGATTTTTTTTGTCATTCTTAATAGGGAGCGTGCTTACAATTAATTGTTCAGCTCAATCAATTAATAGATTTTGATCGATAAAAGAAATGGTAGAATTGCGGGAGTATCTGACATTTTCATTGGTATTAATGGTATGCTGCAAGAAGATCAGGGGTTTCTACCATTAAAAAAACTGACTATCAAAGTTCTATAATGTGACTTTGAGAATGATTACACATGAATTGGGCTCAGTATCAACCGATGCTTGATTGAATTAATAGGCGATGAGATAAGATTTATAAGTTTTCCAGGTATGAGAAGTACATTTTCGAAGCAATCTGATCTTGACTAATTCTGTTGAAATCCCTGCCCCTCAATACAACAGCAGTGAAAAAAATATTGTTGATAAACGAGTATAAACAAATACCAGTTCTATATAATTTGTTGAAGGAACAATTACCTACCTTGGATGAGGAAATGGTACTATTGATTTTGTAAATGGTACTATTGTTCTTATAGTGTGTGCAGATTTCTTGACATTGTTGTCAAAAGGAACAATGGAATTTGCAGGAACACTCATAACCATGACCGCAAGCTTACAACCTTATGTCTTATGTCTTATGTAGGCAATTTTATGTCTTATCTGGGAAATTATTATGGCTAAAATGTACTGTAATTTGAGGGATGGTTTTTCCTTCGCGGGTGCGCTTGCAGGTAGGCAATATAATTAATAAAATGATTTTATTTTGTGTTGGGGAGGGATAACCTTCCCAATGATCCGATCCGGTTCTTGGGTCGGGTGGTGGTGTCTCTTCTTTATGGTGTAGAATATTTTTTTGGTTGTTTTATTTCTTAAATTTCCTTAGAGTAATCATTTAATAGCCATAATAATCTCAAGATACATTCAATAAATTTGTTTAAACAATTTATTTTGTTAAAAGCAGTCCATTTAATTCTTCTAACATAAGTTATGATTGCTTTAACAGATACTAAAAATATTTCACTCTACAGTAAGAATCTCAAGATACATTCAATAAATTGTTTAAATGATTTATTTTGTTAAAAACAGTCCATTTAATTCTTCTAACATAAGTTATGATTGCTTAAACAGATACTCAAAATATTTCACTCTACAACACATAATTTCAATTTATCCTGGCACATAACGTCATGAATTTGTAGAGTTAATATTGGTGTGACATATACTTTCAAAAGTCATGGTGAATTTTCTACAAAATTAGTGATTATTGATAATTTACATGATCAATCACATAGTTTCAAATTTGGAAATGGTCTAATTACATGTCGTGCAGTAGGGGAAAAATATACAAAACAATAGATTGAAATGAATCAAGAATCTTCAAAACTTTGTTGAATAAATTTGGCATGGTTAATACATATCTAGTTAAAAATTCACTACATAATTATCACAACAATAATCCAAGTATTTTGGCTCTTATTTTATGCTTCTTCAGTGATGAATCTTGATATTGAGTGACTAATTACAGTGTTTGGCTATCATTGCATGACTTGATTTCGCTGTTAGAAATATGATATTTTTAGAGGTTGGATATAGGTATGATCTTGACATTACCGTGATATATTACCTTGGCATTTGGTACTAAGCTTGAATCTAGATCATTAGTACTCATTATCTTGCATTCAGTGATCATTTGAAAAGTGAATTAGTGGATTGATTGGATCATCTAGTGACTCACATTACATTGTAGTTTTTAGCTATTCAATTTGGTATCTAAGGACTGATATATTCTTGGCAATAAGCTACAACAATTGGATTCTTGACAGCAAAATAACGTTGGTATAACTTAAAGTTTGGTGCATTCATTAGCTCGCATTGGTTTTCTCATGCATCATTATAGATAGCAGATTCTTTGGTTCTCTGTTCGCATTAGAATCTCATTACATGGTAAAACCACTATCTTATTTTCTTGAGTTGATTATGCTTGCATCCTCTTATCATTTTTCTAAATAAAATTGCTATAATCAACTACAACGGTTCTCTCCATTACAAACATATAACAAGCGAAATTCTAAATGACTCACCTAATTAAAAGTATATAGTTTTGTTATGAATCATTGATTCATTGGAAAAATATATAATCTTGTAATTTTGGATGGTGATAATCTACCCATAATTGATGATGTATAATTCTTTGAAAGATTGCACTATTGATATGGTATACTGGCATGTTTTTGTAACAAATATTTAATGTTGGTGTAACTACTCACCACTAGTTCATTTTACAACACAGTTTTTGAAGTATTTGGATAATTGAAGTTGAAATTTGTCACCAATTGAAGTGCTCTAAAATAAGTGAAATCTGTTCCAATATACAATCGATAAACTTTGATATCTTAGTACCTTTAGATGATCATTGTTCACTAGCAATCTGTTCATTATTTTACTGTTCAATTTGATCTAAAAACATAGAGATAACATTCCTTGAATGTTGATCATACTATTCACCAATTGGGTTGGATTTCTGTTCTCATTTCCTTTAGCGATAGCAGTTGCTTAGCATTTCTTTGGTCTATTATTGCAAGAACACGACTCTCTCAATATGATCTTCTAATAAATTTAATCTTGCACTGCCATTGCCATTTAGATTACATGTATCTGCTCATTTACTACTATATTCTCAATGGCAAATCGTACAGACTTGGGTTTCAGTTTAGATGTTGAGTATAATGTTACATGAGGTTTCGTGATTCAAGTTTAAATGCATATAGTTGATAAAGATGTCTAAAGAGAAATGGAAAGGAGAAACTTGCTAATGATAGTTCATGTGATTATGGCCAACTTGGATAAGATGTTTAAGGTGGTAGAGAAGAAGTATCACAACAGGGGTAAGAAATCAATAAGAAGAAACAACCTATTTCAGAACATAATGGAAGAGTTTGGTATAATCATGACTTGGGTACCCTAAAGGTATCACTATGAGGTCTATCTAAGGATGATGCACATAAAGAAGAAAATATTGGCAATCAACTAATGAGCTTGAAAAATCAGGGTAATAATGAAAGTTATTTTAAGGAACCTATAAGGTATGATAAATAGAATGATTGAAGAAGATAAGTTGTATGCATAACAACATCTATAACAATGGGAGAGCCACATTGTAAAGTTTTTCATAGGAGACTAACTATATGAATGAATTATGGATAACAAAACATATGATAAGGAGATTTTATTATGTTGATGTCTTAAAATAGGAAAAGATAAGCGGATTACACTTGGTAGCTATCTTAATGAACTTATTTATCAGGTATTACCTAAGTTGGAAATAGTAACAAAATTTCCAAGGTATATCAGTACTATAGGAGAGGAGGAGAAACCACAATGATTGGAGGTGAGAAATTCAAGTCAATTTACTAAAATAAAATGAAGTGAAGAAATTTCCATTTTTGAAGCCAATAGATATGAAAGAATAGTAGGAAATCAAGACAGGGAGAAAAAGAAAAATATATCTATGAATATCGGGTAGGAGGAAATGAAGGGATGTTCTATCAAGAAGAAAGTTCTTTTAAAGGTATTAATGAGTAGAGCTAGAAACATGATTGGTAATGGTCATAATGATGATCTACACATTTTAAAATGTGAAGGTGTGAAGTTGCATGATGACCAAATGATAATAAACGAAGAAGACATAGGAAGGAATGTTGCTAGAAATTTTATCCGGATACCTCGAGAAGAATTGTGTACATAGTGACAAAGAGAAGTGAAAGTCAATTAATACAGATTGTACTTGACTCATTATTTCATGAGTAGGACTTCCCATAACGTTAAAAGTGGTTGTTTCCACATAACACCTCACATTTAAGTTTCTCATGGACAATGATAGTAGTAGTGTTTCCAATTGTTTCAAAATCTAAAAAAAAAATGGTACTATGTAATAAGGAGAAGTCTTTTGGCCAGCTTGAGGAAACTGAATTTATGATAAAGAAACCAAGTGGTATTGCTATACGAACTTTACGAACTCGACGCAATAAGAAAATATTTCTGTGGATGAAGTGCTAATTGTTAAATAAGTCAACATGAATCAATAAATCCTCGTGCAAGTAAATTAAGCATGATATAAAATTAAATCATGACGAAAAAAGTTTATATGTGACTGCATATAGCGGTATTGGAATCAGTAAGCCAAAGGGTAAATGGATGTATAATCAAGGGATTTTAATTTTGAGATAGATGGTGGTGGTATCACTAGTAATATCTTAAACAAGGAATTTCACCAAAATTTCCTTGGGAAGGAAGAATATATGACGAGAGATTAAGACTCAAGATGATGAGGCTCATGTGAAATTTAATGATATACTTAGATGATTATACTGTTGGTGTAAATGATCAACTACTTAGTGGAAAGAAGGCGAAATGATTATTGAAAAATAATTGACAACTTGATGAAAACATATTGACAATGTTTCATGGTAGGAAGATAATGATTTACATATGGTTCTTATAGTGATAATGTATCCATATGATATGCATAGGTATTATGACGTTATGTCAAGGTATATTGACACATTCATTTACTAAGTGATGATAGGTATTTAATGTTCAATACTCATGATGGATAGGATATGCATAACGTAGCATAAGAATTATGATGCTATAATATGAGGATTATTGACATGTGGTTCATTTATGAGAAGTCATGATATGTCTTAAATATAATTATGTTGATAGTATAATTGAAGCATGCGATATTTCCGTACAAATCTATGCATGCATAAGCATGTAGTTCTTTATTATTCATAATGTTGTGATTGACAAAGATGAACATTCTCATGATGACATGCAAGAGTTGGCATGTGGATTATTTCCTATGGTACTATGAGGGCATGGTTACTGCATTGGATGATGATTTACAAGACTCCACAAATGGGCCGAGAGGGCCGGTTTATTTGATGATCTCGTGCGAGCCCATACACACGAGGGAGAATAAGTAACACCATATGGGCTGGGGACAAACTCAATCAACACTATATATGCCAATGGTTCCTTTGTCTTGTGTATAGCTCTTGATGGATAGCTCTAGAAGAGCTATGGGACCATCATGAGGAGGCAAAGTGCCTGATGTTCTAGGCTAGGTGCATGTTATTAGATTGGGATGCCGAAGTCTAGAAGGGATGTAAAAGACTTCGATGCCTGGGGCTGTGCGCCTTAGTAGTTGTGGAGGGAGTGGGCCAGCCTTGCGAGATGCCCGGGGTCATTGAGTACCGGACCGGATGCCTGCCTTGGGGCAGATGAGGTCTGGGTCAAGCGCGAGCCTTGGGGCCAGCCTTGGACTAGGATACAGACCGGGTCAAGCTTAGCCTGGTGCCGAAAGTGGAAAAAAGAACAGAGATTCCTTGAAATTTCCCGGGTTGTTGGGGACTTTCGATGCTTGCTGGTTATACTAGTTCAGCAGAGGGTGTTGGCAACATGAAGTAAATAATACAAATAATACATAATAAAAAATCAATAATACATAATTCAACATAGCTTCAGGACGAAGTTCCTTAAAGTGGGAGAGTATGTAATATCCCGCCCCTTAATAATAAATAATAAAAATAATAAATAATAAATAATACAAAATAAATAATAATAATATAAATAATAATAATAAATCACTTCATAATAAATAATACAATAAAATAAATCGTAATGTTAAATAATATAATATTTAAAATATACAGGAAATTAATAAAATTATAAAATAAAACCGTAATAACTATCTACAAGGCTTTGAATAAGAATAAATAGAAATAAAACTAAGAAACAATAAAATCAGTAAACTATAAAAAGCAGGAAATAACAAGAAGCTAAAATCAAAAGAAAGTAAGATAAAAACAGAAAGCTAAATCAAAGTGCATGTAGACACAGGATGTGTGCATGTGGTTCCCTTCCCAATGTTGCCTCTATTTAATAGATGGTGGGGATTAATGATGTTGGGGAAAATGAGAGGCATTCTTTGCATTCCATTTTTCCAAGATTCATCTTTCATTCTCTTGGGAGAATGGGTGTTCTAAGACTTAGGAGTCACTGGCGTAGTTAGTTGATTGAGGGCACGGGGGTGGCCAGTTGTAACAAATCCTTGCGCAATTGAGCCTATGGTTGGGTGGAGAGGCACGGGGGTGGCCAGTTGTAACAAATCCTTGCGCAATTGAGCCTATGGTTGGGTGGAGAGGCACGGGGGTGGCCAGTTGTAACAAATCCTTCCGCAGTTGAGCCTATGGTTGGGTGGAGAGTCGTCCCCAAAACCTTGTTGCGCTAAGCCTACTTCTACCACAGGTAAGCACAAGTAAGCACTCTTCATAGTTTGAATTTAGTTAATTAATTATATGTTGTTTGGCTAAGTAAGTGCCACTCTGATTTAAATTTAATGTTAATAAGTTAATTAGATATTTATTTTGAGGCTGTTACACAATGAAGTCATCAAAATCATCAATTCAGTTGATTGTCTTATGAAAGTGGAGATTAGTAAAACTTATACATGCACTTGTTATGAAAATAGAGATTAGTAAAACTTATAGATACACTTGTAGAGTGTTTTCTTAATTTCAATAATAAAGTTGTTATGCACAACTCCACTCACTAGTCTAACTAGAAGTACAATTAAGTGTATCTATTTCCAGGGTCACAAGAGGCAGAGGCAAGTTACAATGTGAGTGCTATCATTTGCAGTTTGTGTTTGGACCCAAATTTTGTCCGGATATAGCGGCTGCGAGTCGGTGATCCAGACCCGTTTATCTGTTCAATTGAACAAGTATTGAATTAAGCCAAATTGGGGATCCACTGGATATTTTGTAGGTCTGCTCGTCCAAGGGCATCGAGGTAATTTTCTCCGTTATGCCCTTGACTTAAGGCTTCACTTAATGCATTTTTCCCTTGAATTTCACACAGTTACACATTCAAGTTCTCAAATGCAAGCGATCCTTTGCAGACTGAGTGCATAATTGCTTGTATTCTCTAAGAACACATATCACAGATCCTTCAGATGCAATCAATCGTTTGCAGATTGAGTGTTGCTTCTGTTCTTCACCTCCACATAGGACAGATGCACATTTTCTAAAAATCAAAACAATTGCGTTTTCGAGATCCAAATATTGGCCAATAAATCTCAAAACACGCATTACCTTGTGAAGTATTTCTGCCAATAAATTAATCTTACAAATATATTTTACGCAACAAGGGAGCGAACCATATAACCTCATAAAAGGAAGAAAATCCAGACTTTAGTAAAATACCCCGCTGTAGTATTCTCTCCGGAACTCCAATACGTTCTCATGGGCATTTTTGGAGAGTTCGAAACTTCGAAAAATCAACACTAACATATTTAACATTGAGATTTCATATCCATTTATATAAGTGCATTGACAGTGTTTTGAGTTGTGCTGCTCATTACAGCAATGAAAATGGCCTGGTGAAAGATCTCTGGTATTTTGAAATCTGTTTTTTTCCAGAAATATATATTATATCATTATTTTATTTTATTTTATGTTAAATTAGGGCTGGGTTGTCTTTACACAATTTCTGGGAATTTGGTCCTTTCAAAAATAATCTTACTATGGGAGTGTTTGAACCATTATTTTTTATTGACAATTTCTTAGGATGGAAATTTGGTCTTTTCCAAAAAAAAATTGGGAATTTGGTCTTTCCCAAAAAAATCTTACTATGAGAGTGTAAATTAAGCACTATCAAAAACCATACCATGTTAAACCAGGACAGACAAAATCTTGAAACTTTACAACCCAAACTTCCCCAAAAAAAAAAAAATCTGCTAAATTTTATTAAAATCTTGCTACAATTTCCATGGATTTGAGGACAAAAACGTGGCCTCCTTAAACTACGCGGTAAATAAGAAAGCAGAATTAGACTACGCATTAAATTAGAAATGCACAAACAGGTAACTTTTTTTTACTCTCTATTTTCAGGTTATCCCTTTCTAACTTTCCTTAAACATGGTTGGTTTTGATGATACACAAGTAGAATTGAGTTCCTCCTCCCTATAAACGAGACGACTCTCTGATCAAAAAACTCATCCAGGAAAGCTATTACCAGAACAAACATCGAATAAAAGGACACGCTCACTTGAAAGAGAATCTTTTCTACTTACCTTTGCTTCAGCATACATTCCTTTCTACTTATTATTTTGCAACACCTCTTCGTCATCCCTACCTGCCAACGACAAAAAGTCTAAAGCTAATCGCCATTCTTGCCAATGATTAAGAAATGTATAACCAACAACTTGTTATAAAAAGTTAACGCAGAAAATCAAAGCTGAAGCCACGGAATGGGGAAATCCGTTGGCTGATAATAGCATAAAAGTTATGCCTTACGGACCTTTGATAAGCTGCTCAGTACACTGATAACGTCCTTCCATAGAAAAAAATCTGCATAACCAGTAGCACGGCTTCTGTTGCACATTCCAATCCATGACATGAAAGCAGCATTCACCAGGGGTTTAGTCCTCGTTTTTATGCTCATGGCCCCTTAATTTTCACCAATTACAACTTTCCAGCCCTGATCGCCTGCATTTTCTGTTCAACAGCGGTTTTCCACACCTTCCCAAAAATTCATGGCGGCCGACTCCAGGAAAACCTCAACAAGTAGCTTTGGTTAAACCCTGCGTCGGTCAACTCAGCAATACCGTTCCAGCAAAATCCAAGAATGAGTTGTCCTGCCATCTCGCGCACAGGAGACCAGTCTTCTACTAACTGACGGACAAAAGGCACCGATTGTGAGAGTATAAGAGGATACGAACGGACGTGTGTCGATAACTATAGCAGAATCGTCCTTTTCAATTTCCAGAAAAGGACTTTTACTCTATTTCCCATTGAGACTTTTTGTTGAAATCTGTTTAGCAACCGTGTGGTTATTTTAGCGAAGGTTTTCTTTGTTATGAAACCTAAAAATAGCAGAATCGTCCTTTTCAATTTCCAGAAAAGGACTTTTACTCTATTTCCCATTGAGACTTTTTGTTGAAATCTGTTTAGCAACCGTGTGGTTATTTTAGCGAAGGTTTTCTTTGTTATGAAACCTAAAAATAGGTTAGCGCTTGAAAACAACCTCCAGTTTTAGGAAATTCTTTATCCTATATCCAACACCGTATGGCATAATTTCCTTTAATGACAGCCCTGGTTTACCGCAGGCGCCGTACTTTCACAATTGTAGACGGCCGCGTTTTACGGCTCAGACCACATGGCCCGTCATGTGCAGCGTGCACATCTCCCAACCCATGTACTGCAGTGTTTTTACAGAGTAACTTGCAACGTAATGTTTGTAGGTATGATTTTTATTGTAACGTACCCCGTCCTTCGATATTTAAAGACTTCCTAACAACCACTATTTATCCTCGAAGTCTGCATCTAATCCCTTCTCCCCTTGCAATTTTTCCCTAACACCTAATGTTCACTGCCCTCCGCACTTACTACCCTTTCTCTTGCATTTTCTTCTTTCTTTTGACTTAATATAAACCAATACAATGGGCACGGAAACATCATGAAGGACACGCTTGGGCCCTTACCAACCTTGGTCTATCTCATAAATATAATTTGCGAGAAAGAAAATAAATAAGAGAAACAAAAATAAAAAAGAATTAATGATTTATAGTTTTATATCTACACTTTTTATTTGGACATCAAAGCTTATATGTCTAAGAATTGATGAATGCGAAGACAAGTCTAAAGATTTTGGAAGCCAAAGAACAAGAAAGAGACTGCAAAAATCATAGTTTCAAACCAATATCTAATGGAAGGTAATAAAATTTTAAAAGAATAGGTAATAATGTTAGAAAAGGCTCTAGAGACAGGAAAACAAGAATGACAAAGCATGAAAGAATTAATAACAACAAACATGGATGTGATAGTTTCTAAACAAACTCATGTAGATACACAAGCATCTCAGCAAACAGACATTTCCAAAGAAAAGGCAAAAAGGAATAGTGGGAAAGATAGTCCAAAAGAAAACAAAGCTAGAGCTGAAGACGCCAATGGTTACAAAAGGACAGAGGAAGAAGAAGATGCAAGTGCTCGTAGAGCACAGGAAATAGAACACAAAGAAAGACATGACAGGCAAACAAACTTTAGTATCAGGGGAATAAGAGATTATGGGAAGAATGAAAATACTCTCAATTTGACAAGAGACTTTTTGAAAGAGAAACTACATGGGAAAGGGAAAATTTGTCAAGCAAGGAGAGGATTGGGAGGATATGCGAAGAGAGACCTCGACCCATAAAAGTCACCATGGCAAGCGTACAAGACAAACACCAGCTTTTTGGCAAAAAGAAACTCTGAAAAGCTCACACTTCTTCCTCGATGAAGATTTAACCAAAAAACAACAAGAGGAGAGAAGGGATGAAGTTGAGAAAATTAGAACAACAATAAATGAAGGGAAAAGGGCATGGTTGTACAATGGTAAACTCGTTATTGCAGTGTTTGGGCCTCCAAGCAAAACAGACAGCAAGTTGATAGTAAAGAAAATACAAAGAATTCAATAATAGGGATGAAAACAACAAGAGAAACATGGACAAAAAGGGGTGAAGTCTCAAATTTGAGTCTTATGTGCCAAACTACGTAGTAGTCAAATCCTACACAGGTCTACCTAAGTTTAGTTTGTTGGAATTGTAGTGGTTATCCATGGAGGAGGAGACCTGGGTTAGGTCATATTGCAGAAGGTAGAGACATAATTTGTCTCACGGAAACTCATGAGCATGATGGTTGCAAAACTCCTGTATTTGATGGTTATTTGAAGTTGGTAGTTTGGAACAAGGTAGCAAAAAATGGCAAAGGGTATTGGGGAATACTAGTTTTAGTGAAAGAAAAAGAAGGTCATCACATTCAGTTAATTAAAGAAGATGCAAAATAAACAATATTTATGGTTGAAAATATCAGAGAATGAGAATCACATAAAAATTGCAGCATGCTATTTTGCCCCTCAAGTCTCAAAAACTTACAAAAATAAGGGACTTGACAACAAGGATCCGTATGCAGCTTTAAAACAAGATATTGTCATGTACTCTCAACAGGGAGTAGTTCTTTTAGTGGGAGATTTAAATGCTAGAAAATCAAATAATCAAGCTAGCATTCTTTGTTGCAAACAGGATAACAATCCTATTTGGCTCATTGAAGAGGAGAATCCCCAATGGGTGAGTTGTTTAGAAGATGACAAAGTTAACAATCATTTTGGAGAGGAGTTGCTTACACTGTGTGGGGCTTTCAACTCAATTATTTGCAATGGTCTAGATAGATGGAAAAGGTTTGGGAACTTCACTTGCAACACATACAATGGGGCAAGTGTCATTGACTATGTGATGTGTTCACAAGGCTTGATAGAAAAGATAGACAAAGTTAGTATTGGAGAGCATATTTGGGACTTAAAATCAGACCATAACCCAATTTATATAAGGTTATCATGGTTAGAAGAAATGCAACATAGGAGGAAAACCCAATGCTATCAACAATCACTATCAAGGGGCAAAATTATTCTAACACAAGAAAATTGTACTATCTTCAAGACAATGTTAGAGACATTAATTCAGAAGGAGA
>APFE030020519.1:155417-314424 GCA_000404065.3 Pinus taeda | reverse complement strand
TGTGAAAGAGAGGGTTTCTTACCAGTCCATACCTCTTGTGGAGTCTTATCCTCCAACGCTGATGAAGGTGATCTATTGACCAAGTAACATGTTGTCTCCACCGCCTCTGCCTAGAATTCCAATCCTAACCCGGCACCGCTGAGCATGCTTCTTGCCCTTTCCATCAATGTCTCGTTCATTCTTTCTGCAACTCCATTTTTCTCAGGTGTGTATGGAGTAGTCTTCTACCGTGCTATACCACACTTCTTACAGAATCCTTCAAATTCCTTACTACAAAACTCTCCACCGTTATATGTCCTCAACACCTTTATCTTCTTCTTTGTCTGGTTTTCCACCAGAGCCTTAAATTTTTTAAACCTGTCAAAGACTTCAGATTTCTTCTTAAGGATATATATCCATGTATTCCTTGAGAAGTCATCTATAAAGGATACATAATACACAGGCTTACCCAGTGATGGAACCTTCACAGGTCCAAACACATCACTGTGCACAAGCTCTAATATATGTTTCGCCCTCTTACCACTAGAGGGGAAACTCACCCGATTCTGCTTCCCATATACACAAATTTCACAAAAATCAGGGAGCTATTACTCATACCTTCTACCATACCTGTACCATGAAGTATTCGAAAGCCCTTCTCTCCAATATGTCCAAGCCTTTGATGCCACAACACGGTCTTCTCTCCAGAGACCACTAGATTTCCTGCTCCACTTTCAGGAACCAAAGAACTGTTACACCCATAAACAACAATGCTACCTTGCAACTTGTACAGAGTTCCAATCGAACCCCCCGCATCAATACCAATGCCCCAAACCATCTTGCAAGTATCCTTCTCGAACACTGTTTTTACACATGCATCATCTAACTTGCTTACAGAAATTAGATTTCTGGCCAATGCAGGAATATGCAGAACACCCGGAAGTGTTCTAACCCTTCCACCTTACAACTTCAACTTTACTCTTTCACGATCAACGATTCTAGCCTTCCTATCATCCCCTAAGAAGACATCACCACCATCGTATTTCTCATACTTGCAGAACCACTATCTATGGGGAGTGAAAACCACTATCTATGGGGAGTGAAGTGGAAGGATGCACTTGAGTCAATCAACCATGCCTCATGATCTACATGTGTACTTCAAGAAGCCAAGTACACATCCACACCTTCATCTAAGGTGGTTTTCGCCTTTACAAAAGGAGCATCATTAGATCCCTTTCCTTTGTCAGGAGATCTAGATTTATAGTCCCTTTTGTAGTTCCCTTCCTTTCCCCATTTCCAGCACACCACCTTTACAGGTTTTCCTGGAGATTTAGATATACCTCTAGATTTAGATTTCGCACTTGATGACTTATTTTTGTTTCTTTTTTGGGACCGTCCTCGTACAGACAAGGCATCACCATTCTGGCCCATATTTTTCCGTCTCATCTCCTCCGTTAGCAAGGCTGAGACTATTTCATCAAACTGCAAAGCAGTTGCATTGCTACGTATTGCAATAACCAGACTATCCCACGAATCTGGTAGAGAACACAACAAACTGATGCACTTATCTTCATCTGAAATTTTAATATCAACAGATGCTAACTGACTTACCACAATATTAAACGCATTCAGATGCTCTATCACCGAGTCTCCATCTTTCATCCTCAGGTTATACAACTTTTTCCGTAGGAACATTTTATTCACCAGAGACTTAGATTGGTATAAAGTCCCTAACTTGTCCCACAAATCCTTCACTATAGCTTCCCTTGATACATTCAGCAATACTAAATCTGAGACACACAATCGTATTGTGCTCTTTTCCTTCCGATTTAACTTCTTCCATTCTTCATCGGACACTCCTGTTGGTTTAGTACGTGGATCTACCGTGATCCACTGATCTTTATCAACCAATAGATTCTCCATCTTGAGTTTCCATAACTCAAAACTCTGACCATTAAATTTCTCGATTTCTATATTTCCACTGCTCGCCATCTTCTTTCACCACCAGAATTGATCTCGCAGATCTCCCACTGGACAGGGTCTACCACAGGCCCGAGCAAAACCCCTTAGTAGCAAAGGCATCCCCTTGAAGCCAAAACAGCTCTGATACCAAATGTAGGTTTTAACCCCATACAGAAATTACCTGCATACGAATTCTAGAACACAAAAAATAAACAATGCAAGAGCATAACACATATACACAGAGATTTCCCCTGGATCCGAAAACCGAGACTACCAACTTAATTTTTCATTATTTTCCTTTCAATGTTACAATACATATTTATACATACCGAAGCATCCAATACCATGGACCGAAAACTATCGCGTCCAAAACCATAGACCAAAAACCATCGCATCCAAAACCATGTGCGAAAAACATGCACAAAATCATAGGTAGGTCCACCCAACCTAATATAGGGTCCAAAACCAAAATTTTCCAGGGTGTTGCCCCGGACCCCATAGAGTGGGGTTAGCACCCCTCAAGCCCCCTGTGACTCCCCCCTGCTACGCAATCAGTGCAACGAAGGGGGGGCTCCACCACCTTTCTAACCCCCTGGTCAACTACGTGGGCTAGTCGTGGAAAGAATATAACACAACCCAACATATAGCACATATCCACATAATGTCAGCCAAAATCAAGGTTGATAAGACTCCCTATATTCATGTAAATCACTCATTCATTTGGAATTGTGGTTTCCACATAGCCAAAGCAATTCTTATCCAATTCCTTTCTTTTAACTTTTACCTTGATGCAATTAAATCTTATTATGTGCTATCACATCACCCAACTCTTAGTTATCTAAACAAATCAATTTTTACCTTGTCATGCTAATGCCAAGCATGTTTCCATGCAACTCTTCACACATGTCAATTTCATGTTCCAAAAATCAAGCCATTGTGTCTATTAATTTGAAATTATCCTTTACCAAGACTAAAAATCATGTCATAATCAACTCACAGTCATTAGTCATAATACTATAACTAGCACCCTCTTGCACTCAAGTGCATATTAGTTGTCTCAACACATATTGTGTTAGTATAATCATCTTAAAACAAGATCATTCCTTCATGAAATCTTATACGCACATACTCATATCATGCAATTAATCAAACATCCAAACAATCTGTAAACATACCATGTTGGATAAACTAAATAGACGACATAATCAAACTCATACCTCAACGTATCTTAGGGGAGGTTATCACATTTTCACAAGTCAACCCAGATTAGTATGACACAATATCAAAAATATATCAACTTGTACCTAGATATCATAACCATATATATCTACATAGGCAAATATAGATTAGCACAATACATATAACATCAAGATATTAAATGCAATGACCATAATTATCATGCATATGACCTCAATGCATACAACAACAAGTCACTGCCATGCATGACTATCTGATGCATGTGCATATGACTGCGCTAATTAACTAGCAACTACCATTCATGTAACCACAACAATGATAGAATTACAGGCATGTACATAATAATAATGTATATGATAACCATTAACCATCAGACCTACATGCCAAACATACAAACCTGTTTTACAATCTTCTTTTACCCTGAGGTCTAGTGCTACAACCTCGTTCTAATAATCTGCATCTCCTGCTCCATCTCAACCAACATATCAGCATCATAGCCTACCAGCAACATCATGATGAAACAAACTACATAATGACCACCATGATGTGTGTCTTACCTACTATGCATGCATAACCATAACCATAACAATGCATGCATAACAAAATGCATCTAGCCCATCCAGTCCAAGTATTTGAACCATGCTCTAATACCACCTTGTAACCACCCCTCCCACATTTACCTAGTTTCATGGCCCACCAGACTAAACATGATAGAAAGAGCTATTGTGACCTAACCCAACCTCCTAGATCCAATTAATGAAGTGGGGCTAACTATTGACAACAAACTGATGACTCCACACCTCCTATAGGAACCATAGGTCACTCAAGGGTTGATCAACCAACCCAGGTGGCCAAGCCCTGAGCTAGACCTCTATTTCTCAGCCTTGGGCCCTCAACCTCTCCCAAAGAAAGGCCTTCATGCAGTTGGAAGCCTCCAACCACATGCACAAGCTTGTATCCATGTGGTTTCAACCCAACTTTTTTAGTTGAAAGGGTGTAGTCCTAGATTCTGAGCCACCATTTCAGGCTAGCCTCTAGACCACTATCCATAATTCAGTGAGACTTTCTAGAATGATAAATAACATCAAGATAAATCCATCCATACAAAACTTGATCAAGGACTTGACCTAACCATGACACTCATTTTGTTAAACATATGGTGAACATGTAATCTATAGGTCATGAATGCATATATGAACATAGGAGTCTGAAAATTATTTGAGATTCACCAAGAAAGTATAATTCTCTCTCATAACACTTGTAATAACATATGTTAGTCCACGCATTCATCAACCATTCATATATTCATCAAACATGACAAGATCCATAGGCAGTATACATCATATAACCAGCATATATCAAACAAATAACCATCATATAAACCATGGAAACTCAGCCATAATATCACCATCATAATCAATACATATACTTATATATCACAATAGAAAATACCTCATATTAACATATGGAAATTCCAACCAAGTCAGGGACTTCCACGTACCACCCGACCATAGATTGGGTTGAACCAAAATCTTTCTTTTATCCAATCACCCCCGCGCCATATTCCAAGTGTGAATGTGAGATCTCATTGAATGAACCAAACAAAACCAAACCTAGGGCTGCTAGAGGCCAAACCACCTCAACCCTCAACTAGTGATTCCACCTCATAGTCGGTCATCACTATCACCAACTAGATCGGTCTCTACCCAAGTTGTCCACAGCTCCAGAGTGTTTGTTCTAGCTATGGCTCCAAGAAATAATAACTCAACCCATAGCCTTCCAAGGCTCCAGAAAATTTGTCCAACCTAGCTCCAGGGACTAGTAACTCAACCCACCAAGGGCTTTAGAGTGTTTCTCCCAACCTAGGCTTTAGGACTAGTAACTCAACCCAAGTTGTTCCAGGACTTCTAGAGAATTTGTCCCAACCAACAGCTCCAGTAACTAGTAACTCAACCCACAACCATAAATAACCTGAGCACCAATCAAAAAACAACATGTGGAAGAACCCACAACACCATACCTATCTAGGAAACGGAAAGGCAATTCTAAAACTTGTAACCAATGGAAATCTAAGAAAATATCCATGCCAATGATAGCACATAACCAAGAAACCACATGCATATACCATGCATGCCAAAACTAGCAAGGAAATCATATATGCAACTTGATATTTGCAAAGAAATCATGTTGTAGTTGTTGATCCAACTGTTATGTTGCACTTTCCTGCTTTCCTTTACCTTATTACTCTAAATCCAAGTAAATATTAGAGTGCTCCAAGCATGCTCCAAGAATTCTCTAAGTGTGCAAGAGTAAGAGAGAGTGAGAGAAGATAAACTAACAAAATTATTTGAAGCGATCCTCAGAAGCCTTTTTATTATTGAGGCTTCTATTTTATTCATTTTCCTTCATTTTTCTTTCAGTTTCCCTCTCATGCAAATATGTGACCTTTCATCTCCCTTTTCTCCTATTTTCCTTTATTTTCATAAATAAAATGTCAATTAATGCCACTTTGCCTTTGTCAATTTCTATAGCCATAAATAAACCAAAAGTGACCCCACTAAGTGTTGGCATTATGGCTAATGTGTTGTCCTTGATGGTAACTTGATTGATAAATATGTACTTGATGTCAACATTGTGATAATATGATCTCATGAAGTTTGATATAGATACTACAGAGGACATGGACAGACTAATGATAGTTCAGTGAGAGTTGGATGACAAAAGTAAAATTTCAAGAAAGCATACGTGATTCCTATAAAGAAAGGTCACATACATACGCAGGTTTTGTGAGTAAAAGTCATGTACATAATATGAACCATGGAAATTTGGATACCTTGGGTCATTACCATTGTATTGGCCCATAGTATGGAGCAGCAGTGGTTATTTGATCCCGCAAAAGAATACTAACAACATTACATTGGCTAAGGTTTAAATTACATAAGGAAACACAGATCAAGGTGTTAAGTGTGCATGTAATGAGTTATTCATGTGTGATCTGATCTGAAATAGGTATGCATCAGGGAGCAAAGAGAGGACTCAGATCTGAAAGATATGAAGTATGTTGACATATATGCTTGATTGATTTACTTATTGCAAATGTATAAGTAACTAACAATGATAGATTTGTGGTTATAATGATGTTGTGATATAAATTAATTATTTAGAAGTCTGTTATTTTGACAGTAAAGGTTGCGGAGAGTGAAGTTATGTTTTCAACAAAAGTTTTCAGATTTGTACGTAGGTTTGTCTTTGGATAGTCGCGTACATACACGGATCTCTCTGTAGGTCGCATATATATTCTGAGATATGGTTTTCAATATGTTAAGATTTGTACACAAGCATTATGCATGGCAGTCATGTATGTACATTGATATGTTTCATGAATTTCGTGTATATGCTCTAGGGTTTGTAGTGCTAAAAAATGATGATATTTGATGAGTTATGTTCTAATTGTTGTTGGTTTTCAATGAAGTCTTAATCATGTTGATCTTTGTTTGATAATGTTGATTGGGTTGGTTTTTCATGATTGGAATATTGATTAGTAATGATGCTAGAGTGAGATGTGATTGGTTCAATAGTTTATGTATAGTTCAATGGTTGATCCAATGTTACAGTGATCCAGTAATGTAATGTTCAATATTCTGATATCTGTATGCAGGTATGACATAGAGGAAGCACGTATATATGTGGGTATGCTTCAAAATAGTAGTGTATACATTCTGAAGTAAATTTGATCCAGGTTTACAGTAACAACACTTTATTTCTGTGATAGTTAACATTGCATGGCTTATTTATGAGTGGTTGGTTTGATCTGGTTATGATAGCTTATATATGTTATAGATTGGCTTGATCTAGTTTCAATGGTTGATTGAGATTCAGTTTAGTGATTGGTTTTCCAATGACATAGTGATTTAGTTGGTTTTGTGATTAAAGTTCAGATTCAATATTCAGTTTTGATATTAAGCATAATGTTGGAAGTCGATCTAGTTTGAAAATATGATGGAAGGTGGCCTATAGGTTTTGATGTTTTGATTCGGGTGGATCTAGTATGAAAATATTATGAAATGTGGTACACAAGAGGTTTTGAGGGTTGGAGCCTTCATTAAGGGAGTCGGAGCTTCCTTCAAGTGGTAGTTGGTAAATTTGTTCAGGGGGTAGGTGCTCCCTTCCAGTAAGAACCAGTAACTAAGATCAGGGAGTTGTAGTTCCCTTCCAGTGGGTGCTAGTGAACGAGTGGGGGTTGTAGCCTCCTACAGGTGGGCTCCTATGTGCTGGTAAGATTTTGTGCCAATATAAGATGTAATGAAAGTTTTCCTTAATAATAAAAGAAGAAGACAGAGACGATGGCAGTGGTGGTTTTCTCCCACGTTGGGTTTCTGCCTAAAATCCTATTGTTCTCATGTGTTGTTGTGTTGCTTATGTGTGATGGTTTATTCTTCTCTTTATTGCATAATATATGTCTGTTGAAATTAATAATGCACTGGTTAAAGATAAAGATCTGATGGAACTTATGAATAATTGGTTAACTGGATATACGTTGTTTTCTTTCACTGAAGTCACATACATGTGTTGGTTACACAAAGAACAGTAGTGCACATAATTCGGAATAAGAAAATGAAAAGTTAAAGTGAACTAAAAATACTAATTTGCCCCCTCTCAGTATTTTTCTAGACACTAGGATCTTTTTCCCACCATTCATCTTGTAATACATGTCCCATAACCTTGGTCTTATATTTTTTACAAGGAAAATCATCCACGGGCTATTACAATGGTTATCTGCACAAATACATCCAGGCATAAATGGAGTTCCTGGATAGCTCCTTGCTTGGAACAGCGTATCGATATGTTGTCAAGATCGAGAAGAAATTTAAATATAAGAAGTGATATTTTGGATTTGTGAATCCAAAGCAAGAAAAAGGCACCTCCAAATTATATAACAAAGGACATAGCCAAGGTAGAGGAAGCCTAGACAAGCCATCAAATCCAAAAGAAAATAATAGCATGGAGAAGACAAATAAGGACATAGAAAGTGGTGTGAATTCCACAGGAGCCCCACTCATAACACAAATGAGTGTCACACCGAACAGTCACTGGTGGTCAAGCTAATAGCTTCAGAGTTAGATGCATTTTATGACTCTACGCTAGAACCAAACAAGGGGAAATGTAATATTGCTGTAGAACCCAGTGCCACTGTTTCCACCACCAACGTGTAGAAGATTAAGCCTGAAGATCTAGAGGAGGGGGAACGTCTCTTCCACTCACAGATGTGGGTGTAGGGTTCCTCGTTGCAGTTCATTGTCGATAGTGGAATTCACAATAACCTCATCTCAGTAGAGGTCGTTAAGTAGTTGGGCATGCCAACAACACCACACCCACAGCCATACACCATCTTAGGGTGGCTCCACCAAGGGAAAGATATGTGCGTCAACTAGTCGTGTCACCTTCCATACATCATCAAGCCCTTCACAGTCGAGGTATTGTGTGATGTTTCTCCCCCTAATGTTTATGATGTTTTATTAGGCCAACCATACTTCTAAAGTGACCTGCTATGTATGAGTCTAGACCTCGTACTGGTATTATTACTTTGGGGAAAAATGTATACAGGATACCAGATGTAGCCCTTCTACCACCATTTCTTTGATACTGCTAAGTAATGTAGTAAGATCATCTCCTAGACTGGGAAATTCATTTTCTTCCCCATTCGCTCTCAATTTTAGGGGAAGATCATGGCCAAATCCATGGCCTTTAGAAAGGGTTCCTCTGCACAGAAGAAGAAATTTGATAAGTTTGTGGAAGGGTACAAGGACATCTTCCCCTCACCCACAGGGGTACCCTTGCATTGTCAAGTCAAGCATTCCATTGATCTGGCTCAAAGTATCTCTAACTAATGGGCTAATATACCACCACTCTCTTCTGTAAAATGACAAAATCAAGCACCAGCTCCAAGGGTTGTTACAAAAAGGGCACATCTGACCAAGTTCCTCACCTTGTGAGAGCCCAATTGTACTTGTATAGAAGAAATATGGGACCTAGAGACTATGCATTGAGTATCAGACATTGAATAAAATCATTGTCACGAATAGATACCTGATCCCATGGATTGATGACCTTCTTAACCAGATCAAGGGGGATAAGTACTTAAAAAATATTGATTTGAAGTTTGGATATCACCAAGTTCCAATAGAACCCACAGATGTATGGAAGACTACCTTAAAATCCAAGGAGGGTCCCTTTTAGTGGTTGGTCATGCCCTTTAGGTTGACAAATCCCCCTACAACTTTTATTAGGTTGATGGATGACATCTTGCAGCCTTTCACCAACTCTTTCATGGTCTTATATTTGAACGACATCCTCATCTTCAAAAAGAGTTAGATAGAGCACTTGCAAGATATTCAACAGGTTCTTCAAACCCTGCGACGGCACAAACTATGTGCCAAATTAGAGAAACAATCCTTTGGCATCAACCAGGTCCAACATCTATGCTAAATAATTGATGAGAAAGGTGTGCATGTGGATCCCGCTAAGATTGAATTAATTTAGGATTGGCTAGCCCCGATGATTCTAACAAAGCTTCACAAATTTTTGGGACTTGCCAATTTCTATTGAAGGTTCATGTTGGGATTTGCTCATATCACTTGGCCTTTCAGTCAAGTTATCAAAGGTGGAGCAAAAGAAAATTATTTTTTGTATAAGCCACAACAAAAGGAATTTGTTGAGCTAAAACACCACCTTTTCTCTGTGCCATTCCTCACATTTCCAAGCCAGTAACAACCATTTAAAGTTGTGATAGATGCCTTTGACTATGCTACTGGTGTATTTCTCACCTAATAAGGGAATCTGGTGGCTTATCACAGTGAAACACTCTCTGATACTATTTGGAAATACTCTGCCTATGATAAAGAGATGTATTCCATCGTGTAGGCTTGCTGACAGTGGAAATATTACATTTTGGGGAAGGAGACAATCATCCACATGGATCACTAACCTCTTTAGTTTATGAAGACACAAGGAAAGTTGAAAAATGATCACCATCAGAAATGGTCCATATAGCTGCAAAAAATCCATTTAAACATTAAATACAAGAAGGGAAACACCAATAACATTGTAGATTGCCTCAGTTGGCCCCCAGTTGTGGCACTAACCAATTTTATCAACTATTTTAGGCACAAGACATCTAAATGGACAAATATATATAAAAATGATCCAGACTTTTCCACCACGTACCATATGTTGATGGATGGCAAGCAAGTTCCAGACTCCCACTTCTAGGACGCATTCTCATGCTACCTGGGACGCCTTTGTGTTCCTTCAAGTGAGCATGCCAAGCTAATTTGGGACGTGCACTACAGTCGGGTTACAAGACACTTTGGTTTGGAGAAAATAGTGGTAGTATTGCAGAAGTATTTTTATTGGCAAAAACTTTGACAAGATGTTGGAAAATATATCAGATCTTGCACTGCCTATGCCATTTCCAAGCCAGCCATTAAGAAGCAAGGCATGTACACTCCTATGCTTACTCCTAATTAGCCTTAGGAATCCATCTCCTTGGAATATATGTTTGGCCTTCCTTCTACCAAGCATGGTAATGACTGTATATTGTGGTATTTGATAGATTTTATAAGATGGCCATAATAGTTGCTTGCAATAAGAATATCACAGCAGTAGACATTGTTGAACCCTTCTTCGAATGAGTGTGGGTACATTTTGGGATCCCACATAACATTATATCAGATCAAGATAGCAAGTTCCTAATCGCACTTTAGTTGAGCCTATGGTCATCATTGGACAACAAGCTCACCAAGTCAACTGCATTCCATCCACATAATGATGGCCAGATAGAAGTCATCGACAAGATGATAGTGCACATACTACGTATGTACAATGCCAAGCATCCTTGAACATGGGATAAAAGTCTTCCCTATGTGCAACATAGCTATAACAGGGATCTCCATAGCTCGACTAGCCACAACCCCTTTCAATTAGGCTTGGGATTTCAACCATTGTGTCTCATTGATGTTGCAATGCCTCTTGCAGCTACATAGGAAAAATATACAAATGTTTACTCAAGAGCTAATAAAGCCACCAATTTTATTGAACACATTCAGCACATCCACCAGTAGGTTCATGATATCCTAAATAAAGCCAATACAAAGTACAAACAATGTCATGATTAGAATTAGGTTCCACATAAGTTTCAAGTGGGTGACAAATTTTGGTTACATTTGCAGAAGGAATGCCTTGCTAGAGCCCATCATAAGATTTGACCACTTCAATATGGGCTTTACACCATCACCAAGGTTTTGGGTGGCAATTTTTTTGAGCTAAGTATCCCCTCATTCCTTGGCCTTCACCTACTATTCAATGTAGACTGTCTTTGGCTATACTTTTCACCATTGTTGGACACATCATACATCGCTAAGAAGTTGATACCAACAAATTTGAACCTAGATTGCATTGAACATGCCACAACTAATAGGATCATGGACACACACAAACTAAGAACACTCAGCAATAGAGGATTCAATTGTATCGGATTGTCAAAGTCGGCTAGCTCCTACACCAAGGAAAGTGGATCACCAGGGACCAACTTTAGCATCAGTTTCCTCACCTCATGGAAGCACTCAACGTAATGGGGACCCTTGCTTCCTAAGGGGGAAGGACTAATCTAGGTGGATATTGGTGGCCACCCGCCTATTTGAATTGGAACCCTAACATTGTTTTCTATCATTTTCCTATTTTTTAGCATAGTTTCATATTTCGATAGTTTTCTATTTTTGGAAATTTTTGGGTCCTAAACTTTTGGAGCCGTTTTGAGGCCCTAAATGGTGTTTTTTGGGAAACAGACAAATGTGAGTCTTTGACTCACTCACCTTTGTAGTTGAAAGTTGTTTTCCTTGAATAGACCTTTCTAACGGGCTATCGTGCCCGTGTTGAAAAATGTGCAACAAGAAATGTTAAATTTAGAATGTGCTAAAAATAGACCTGCTAAAATAGCATGTCTAAAATAGCAGTTTGGCCAGTGAGGTCATTAGCCACCTTGGGTGAGAGGTGAAACTGCTAAAAATAGAAAGTTCTAAAAATAGTATTTATGGGTCCCTTCCTATTTATAGCAGTCCCTGTTCTACATATAGGAAGTAAAAACGAATTTGGTCTTAACAGAAGTTTAAAATATTAATTAATTGATCTCCATGAGTTAATTAGTTAAGGAAAAACAAACTTGAAGTCTATGTGAGGACATGCAACAGTTTATCTATTAATTGGTGAATTTATCCATCAGTTAAAGAGATAAGGATGAGTTGTAATTATGAGTTGTAACTAGTTGGCTCAGTTGACTGAGTCAAGTCCAGTTAGATTAATTTAACAAGCTGTTAAATTAATGAGATTCAGTTTGTTAATTCTTGCATGCATGTAACAACTAGTATTTTCAGATAACTTAATGTTATAGCTTAAATAACTCATGCATGTCAGTTCAGACAAAGACCCAGTTGAGATCAAAGAAGGGACAGTGTACTATTAGTTGGATGAATATTTTTCCTATAAAGGAAGCTCATCCATGATGAGGATTTAAGGTTCCTTGAGGATTGTGCAGTTTTACAGGGTGTGAGATCAGTGTGAGAGATCAGTGTTACACTTGGTAACAGGAGGATCACCCAAGAGAAACTGTGCAAGGAAATAGGATGCTTGGAGGGTAGAGGAGAAGGATTATAAGAAGTCTTGATTGCCTGTGAGCATCCAGGAGGATTGTACTGAGAGATGGCTAGCTGTGAGAGCTAAGGCTTTGTGTAATCCTGATGTATTTCCACCTTCATCTGTGAGGATTGTACTAAGAGTTGGCTAGCTGTGTGAGAACTAAGGCTTTGTATAAATCCTATGTATGATAATACAGATATGGGGTTTTAGGCAGGTGCTTTCCCCAGGTAAATTCGTCTGTGTTATGTGTGATTGATTCCTTCTTATCAGTTATATGTGTTCATGCTTGATGTTGCTCATGGCTGATTAAGCTTCCGCTAAATTGGTTGTAGAATTAGATGAAGTATTCTACTTTAGTATATTGCATTATCAGGTGATCTACAGGTGGGAATTTCTACATGGTATCAGAGCTAGCTTATTTGTAGAAAAATTCTACAAAATTCTGCATCGTATCGGAGCACAGGTGATCAAGGAGAGAACAGTACACTGAGAGGAGATTTCAAAGTTTTGAGTTTTGGGCCGACAGTTTGCAGAGCATATCTGAAAATTTCTGTACAAAATTTTCAGAAATAAATAGTAGATTTGGATTCCTTGTGAAAAAATACCCAAAATCAAAAAACAAAATCGGCTGAATTGGAGTTCGGATGAGGGAGATATCGCTGATTTAAAATCAGCTCCTTTTCTAGAAAATTTCGTGACGGCAAAAAAGTGGAAATAGATTGGTGTGCTAGCCAAGAACCTGTATGTAGTTCAGGTATAAGATGCATGCAAAGCCTTAAGGAGCAAGGCAAAGGTTAGAGACTTGGTGGTTGAGAGGGAGGGTATATTACCTCTCAACATGCAGAGCCAGAAGAAGTCTCAAATGATTATGGAGGAGCCACGATTGGTGCAGCAGCTTCAGGAGGTTGTGGAGCAGCCACAACAAGGGAAGCTGAGTGGAGATTGAGTAGATACATCTACTCATGCAGAGACCTCCAGTAGGGGGAAACTTCGAGGTAGGTGGGCTAAGGGATCACATGCAGCCATACCTCGAGGTAGGAGGTGGAGCGATGTGGAGTGATCGTTCGATGGAGGAGGGGCAGGATCCTTGAGGTACCCAACCTCTTGGATGAGATCTTGCTACGGGATCCCTAATGTGAAGTAGCAAGAGCTAACTAATTGGGTAGAGACAAATGCAGATGGAGCAGTAGAGAGAGCGACAGTGCAGGGAATCCTAGGACAATGCATAGCTAGCAGGCTGCAGCAATGCGGAGGCACAAGTGTTTTGCATAGTGCTAGGTGGCACAGAGAGGTGTGCAATGGTGCGAGATGCATGGAGATGTTGCAGTAGCACAAATGTCAGAGAGGGAGCACTTTTCAGCAGCAGGTAGAGCTTCAGCATCAGAGTATGTTCCTAGCCCAACGGAGTGGTCAGTTGGGAGTGTTTTTGTTCCAATTGTTGTTGGAGCATGTGGACCGAGTAGATGTGTTGCATGCAGAACATTCCAGAGTTACAGGATTGAGTTCGAGAGAAAGCCTTTCTTGTTGAGAGGGAGTGTTGAAAAATGTGCAACAAGAAATGTTAAATTTAGAATGTGCTAAAAATAGCATGTCTTAAAATAGTAGGTTGGCCAGTGAGGTCATTGGCCACCTTGGGTGAGAGGTGAAACTGCTAAAAATAGAAATTTCTAAAAATAGTATTTCTGGGTCCCTTCCTATTTATAGAATTCCCTGGTCTATCTATAGGAAGTAAAAACGAATTTGGTCTTAACAATAGTTTAAAATATTAATTAATTAATCTCCATGAGTTAATTAGTTAAGGAAAAACAAACTTGAAGTCTATGTGAGGACATGCAACAGTTTATATATTAATTGGTGAATTTATCCATCAGTTAAAGAGATTATGATGAGTTGTAATTAGGTAGCTCAATTAACTGAGTCAAATCCAGTTAGATTAATTTAACAAATTGTTAAATTAATGAGATTCAATTTGTTAATGCTTGCATGCATGTAACAACTGGTATTTTCAGATAACTAAATATTATAGCTTAAATAACTCATGCATGTCAGTTTAGACAAAGACCCAGTTGAGATCAGAGAAGGGACAGTGTACTATTAGTTGGATGAATATTTTTCTAATAAAGGAAGCTCATCCATGATGAGGATTTAAGGTTCCTTGAGGATTGTGCAGTTTTACAGGGTGTAAGATCAGTGTGAGAGATCAGTGTTACACTTGGTAACAGGAGGATCACCCAAGAGAAACTGTGCAAGGAAATAGGAGGCTTGGAGGGCAGAGGAGAAGGCTTAGAAGAAGTCTTGATTTCCTATGAGCATCCAGGAGGATTGTACAGAGAGCTGGCTAGCTGTGAGAGCAAAGGCTTTGTGTAATCCTGATGTATTTCCACCTTCATTTGTCAGGATTGTACTGAGAGCTGGCTAGCTATGTGAGAGCTAAGGATTTGTATAAACCCTATGATGATAATACAGAGATGGGGTTTTAGGCAGGTGCTTTCCCCGAGTAAATTCTTTTGTGTTATGTGTGATTGATTCCTTCTTATCAGTTATATGTGTTCATGCTTGATGTTGCTCATGGTTGATTAAGCTTCCACTAAATTGGTTGTAGAAGTAGATCAAGTATTTTGCTTTAGTATATTGCATTATCAGGGGATCTATAGGTGGGAATTTCTACATGGTATCAGAGCTAGCTGATGTGTAGAAAAATTCTACAAAATTCTACATGGTATCAGAGCTCGCTGATTTGTAGAAAATTTCTACAAAATTCTACAGCCCGCTAGACGAAGATCATATGCCAAAGTTACAACCCCGGGAAGTTGACGTTCCAAATAACCTCATCAGGGCCCGTACCTTTTGGGCTTCATCTTCTAGGGTTAGGTTTTTGGATGTTTATATTTTCTCAATGTTTCCTCTTGATAAAAATGTCTTCAAGCCCCATTGTAACACAGTTCAAAAGGCATGTAGTTGCCACATCTCTTCTTAGAGATAAGCTACCATCACCTAAGTTAGTTTGTCATTAGAGAAATTTTGAGGTCAAAAAACGTCCTCAAAACAAAAATGTAAAACATAAATAAACTTTATAGGAACCAATAGGATTCAAGATGATGATGTCAACCATGGGGGATGATTCGCCATTTTTAGAGTAAAAAGGTAAATAGATAAAATAATAAAATAAATAAAAACTACTTTTTCAACTTATATCCCCACAATTTTATGCAAATTTTGAGCAGGAGAACTCATTGGATGCAATATTTAATTCCTCATCCAAGGAGTACCCATGTTGCATATTTTCATCAGGACCCTACTACACGAAAAATGAGAAATACATGAAAAATATTATTGCAATCATGCTTTTTCATGTATTTCTCATTTTTCGTGTAGTAGGGTCCATTAAAAATATGCAACATGGGTACTCCTTGGATAAGGAATTAACTTTTGCATCCAATGGGTGCTCTCGCTCGATATTTGAGTAAAATTGTGGCAAGATAAGTTGAAAATTTGATGAGGTAATCCATTCTTTTTTTATTAATTCCACTATTATTTTATAATATTCCTTAAGAGGTCCATTTTAGACCTCAAAATTTATCTAATGTTGCTTTCTACATGTAAACAGTTTTCATTATTTTCTATTTATTAATTGAAGTTTTGTTTCAATGTATCTTTCTTTTCTTTTTTCTTTTTTTTTTTTAGTTTGTATTTCATCATTCCTGCATAAGCCTGGATCATATCATTTTTTTATAACTAGGATGGGTTGAGTAAGGTCTCTTATGAAACTCATCCATGATGAGCTTCCTTAATTCATTGACATGAGGCACATACCATTTGTCTTTGAACAAAAACATGCCATCATCAATGAGCTTGTAGCTCTTACTCATTGCTCCATTTGGCTCCTACTGTAAGCATTCCTTGACATGTTTTTAATGCTCATCATGTATTAATTCCTCTTTGATCCTTTCTTTGACATCAACCTCATACGCTCTCATGGTCACCAAGTAGGCCACTTGTAACCTTCTACTAAGTGCATCTACTACCTTGTTTTCTGTGCCTTTAATGTGATTTATCTCAAAGTCAAATTTGTTGATCAAATCCAACCATCTAGATTATCTAGAATTTAGCTTGGGTTGGAAAAACAAGTATCTCAACCCTCCATGGTCTGACATCAACACAAATTTTCTCCCAAGCAAGTAGTGCCTCCACATTTTTTATGTGTGCACTATTGTTGCAAGTTCCAAGTCATGTGTGACATAGTTCTTCTCATGTTCATTTAATTTCTTTGACTCGTAACAAATCACATGTCCTTCTTGCATTAGCACTCCACCTATTCCTTCCTTACAAGCATCTATACAACCCAGAAATTCCTTTTTTGGATCTACTATTCTCAAAATAGGTGCACATATGAGTAATTTCTTAAGCTACTCAAAATTAGTTGTGCACTCTAATGTCCATTCCTTTCCTTTGTAAGGTTTTCATTAGATGCCCAATATTTGAAAAAACTTGAATGAATTATCGATAATATCTAGGCAATCCCATGAAGGATCTAACCACATCGTTCATTGTCGTTGTCTCTTGCATATTGTAAAACCTTGTGTCATTCCTCTATTATTGAGGATAGTCTCTTTTCAAGTGTTTTTTCCCACATGTCCAACACTGTAAGGGCCCTTTCTTGAACCCCTCAACCTCTTCTCTTGTCGGTTTAGTTGGTGAGTTTCTGTTGGCAAGAGTGATTTTTTGTTGAAATTCATTCTTGGGAGGAGTGGTGAACTTCACATTCCTCTCTCCTTGGTTATATCCTTAGGGTTTCGTCCTTTTTCCCTTGAAGTTTATCTTATCTCTCTTTTCCCAATCCATTTAGAACTCAGCCTTGTGGTTGGACTACTCACAGCAATATTTGGTCTTTTGGATAGTGTCCTCTAATGTTCTTTTTTCATTAAACTCAATTATATCTCAATAAGCTTGTAATAACCCACTGAAGTACCTTTGAGTCTTCACCTTCTCATCCCCAATATATAGTACATAACATCTCCAAAAATTCATTAGTGTATTCATCATCAATAAGTTGCCCTTGCTTATGTTAGTTGAATTCTTTAACTTTTCTATCATAGTACCTATTAGATAGGTACTTTTCCCATAAATATCTCTTAAACCTTCCCCATGGCATCTCTTTTTTTTGTTGGTTTAACCCGCAAAGTATTTGAACCTTTAATCTCATCATTCAAATAATACTTCATTATATGAAAATTTCCAATCAAGTTTATCCTCATGGGAAAACATTTTTTTTTGGTTGGTTGGACCCACAAGGGATTTGAACCTTTAATCTCATAGTTTACATAATACTTCATAACACGGCTATCACCAATTGAGTTTCCCCCTATGGGATACAAATCTTTATCTGTAAGACCTTTAACCCTTATTAAATCCTCCCACCATATATTAAATTTTCCCTTCAAGTTGAAAATGGCTACTCTAGCCTTCATGTTTTCAGAGTAGTCATGCACTATAAAGTATTTCTTAATTCCCAATAGCCAATATTCTACCTATTCAACCTTCATTATTTCTCCATTAAAGGTAGGGATATTTTATTTCTCGAACTCTTCTGGAATTGACCTCTTCTCACTTCTCCTTTATTGATGGGGGATTTTGGTTATAGCATCTGATGATTGTTCATGGTTGCCTTACTCTCTTTCCAGAGTGTTGAGTTGGATTTCTCCTTTCATTGTGTCTACACTTTCTTTCCTATGTATTTTCCTTGACTTACTACTTTTTACCTTATTGGTTTCCAATGTTTTCTTTTAGATCTCAAATGGGATTTTCTTGGATTTGTGTTTGCCTAGATAGATGGCACCAAGATCATTTTTGTTTCCTTTACGAGTCTCATAAGATCTATAGAATCACTACGTTCACCTCTAATTTTTTTCTTGTGCTCTAATGATTTTTTCATTTTTTGCCTTGTAACTTCTCAATTCAACTCACAAGCTCCGAAGAGTATCCATCCAATCAAGGGAATTTCCTCTAGCTTCTTCCCAATTCATTCCTCTTCCTAATTATGATGGGATATATATGTACTGTATTGTACCATTATGTTGCTCATGCCTCTACTTTTTTGTTGGAATTTTGGGTCTTATTATCTCTCTCTCTCTTTGTTGTTACACACACATAACTGAGTTAAATCAAATAGAACTAATTATATTTACCCATCACATTGGTATGTTTCCAATAAGCATGTTGAACTGAAACTAGCTATAAAATCAAATGCCATGTTAATATGCAAGTTAGAAAATAAAATAACATAGTAGCAATCTGTCAAGCCAACGATCATATCAGTTGTAATTCTAAAATCAGTACATATGTGTATATAGATATGGAACTATTATATTAAGCGTTTATCATGTGTCTATGTGAGCCTCTTTGGGTTCATCATTGAACCTTCTCTTTAATACCACTTTGTAACACTAAATATGTGGCGAGCAATCTCTTCAGTTAAAGAGTCTGGTAGATGGACTATTCTATAGTATTTGTCACCTCATCTACCACTACAGTCGTCGAGGAGCACCAAAGTTTGAATATTCTTGACAACCAGTGGGTGGTCCCATCAGTTGATGAGTCTGATAGATGAACTATTCCACAATTATTTTTCCCCATCTACTGCCACCAACTTACTACTACTTCCTTTAGGGAGTGCCAAAGGTTGAATGCTACTACTAACAAGCCAAAGTTTGGATTTATTTGTTGGGTTAAGAGTGTTATTGGCACTAAACATTGAGATTAAGCACCAATCCAGTGTGAGGGACCTTCAAACAAGTAATAAAAAGAGAGGATGAGATTGATAAGACTAAGTTGGCATAAATTCATAAGGATTATAGATCATGTATTAATAGTGAGACTTAAGTTGATATTGTTGGTTTCATTTATCAGTTATAGCAATATATATGTGCATAAATCATAGAATCACCATATCATTCATAAATCAAGTGACCAGCATCTCTAACCAAGTACTCATTCAACAGACACATCATATAAATTTGATCCATTATATGAAAGATCACCTACAATCAATGTTATGGTAATGAGATACCCAATTCTAAGCATATTTGATAACTAAGAACTTATAAGATAATAGGTTAACTAAGTGAAATTCAGACAGACGGCCTCAATCATGTAAGTGACCTTGCAAGTAATAAATATTGAACCAATCACATTGTTCAAGTAGTTAAATATCACCATAGATACATATAATACTATTTTTCAACCTTAATCATGTAGTGATTTCAAACACCTTTCACGAGTAATACAGAACCACGCATCTATCAAGAAGATATGTCACAATTCATAAGCCAATTATGCATAAACCATTATACTTAGGAGGGACTTCAACTCTCCACCTAACCATAGGCCAACTACACTACAACCTTTGTTGTAGTTGACCACCCTATAGATGGATCTAGAGTCTAAGGGGATTCTTGCTCAACGGATAATTCACACCAAGGATTGGTCAAGCACTTATGAGGATTCCACTATCTAGGTGGTTTATAAACTACTCTTTGACAGTGACTCTCTTACTCTCTAAGGTCAATCACAGGGATTCACCCAAGGCCCATTTAGGGTATTACTTCGTTCCAAGAGACTAAACCCACTATATAGGTGTTTTTTCAGTTGTGTTTTCAAGGAAAGCACTGCGGGAGCCTGTAGCCCATTGTCTATGTGGTTTATTAGCTCTTCAAGCAAGCACCACAATGGCTCAGCTTACCTTATAAATTTATGTATTAGCCTTACAGCAAGCACCCAAGTGGTTTAACAGCCTATTCAACAAGCACTAAGTGGTTTATCAACTTAGAAATCACTAAGTGGTTCAATTATCCACTAATCCTCCCAATGGCCATTTAATTTTTTTTCACACATTCCAACTACTTACACAAATCAATATTAGGGAAAACACCCCAAATTTAGAGCATAGAACTCAATTGAAACTCACGTGTTGCTCCTTTATTCCATGTCCATCATCTTGGGATTCTTTCTTTATTGTCACCACATTCCTCCTTGCTCACTTTCCCCTTCACACCCCTTGATTTCCTTGAGTCCCTTCATATACTATGAGACTATAGAACTTTACCTTGAAGAATCAAGAAACATGATCATTTTCCCCTACTCAATAATGTCTTTGTCATCTATTAGGTAGTGGTTCGATTTGTTATGCCATCAACTACCACTCTCCCACTTCTCCTCTCTCCCTTATATTTAGATCTGTGTGTCCCTCCATTCAAGCCAACATTTCATATATTTTTTTTTCAATAAGACAATTTAATACTTAAATTGTTTATAGGATTTCTCTTAGACAATTGTAGCTTTCAAATTAGCCTTTACAGTTATGATTACATATACAAAATTAGGGGGAGAAAGGCAGGACTAATACATTGAGCATATCTTCACCCAAAATGACCTTAATGCAAGACAACAACATTGGATTGAGTTATCTAGTGAATATGGCTATGGGTATCCTTCATCAAAGGAAAGGAAAATAAGGTTGTAGATACTTTTAATAGAAGGTCCAAAGTTCATTCAGTAACATCATTGAAATTAGACCTAAGAAATCTAATATTAAGCCACCTTATAGGAGACTAGAAATACCAATGAATAAAAGTTGCCTTACAAGAGGGAGTACCAGCAGCATCCAAGTGGGAAGGGTATACATTAGAGAATGATGGATTGCTATGAGATAGAGGTAAGATGTATGTGCCAAGGAATGATGAACTTAGGAAATTTATAATGAAATAATCCTACCAAGCCCCTTATATTGCACATTCGGGAGGAAAGAAAATGTGTGTGAGCTTGAAAAGGCTATTTTTATAGCTAGAATGAAACATATACAAATAAAATTTACTTATAGAATTTTGAGGCAATTAAACTTCAAACATGAGGAATATTTCAATTAATTTGCATAAAATCTATAAGAGAAACAAGTGGTGATATCCTTACTTATAAATCAAAGAACTTAGCCTACTTGAATTTTCAAAATTGTTGCGCTATTATGATTCATCTAACCACAACCAAAATTTTGTGGGAAACTCTTCGCCCAATCATAGGCTCAGGTGCATTGTATTTATACAGCTAACCACATCCCGACCCCTCAATCAATTACTTCTACCAATGAATCCCTCCTATCCTAGAATTCTCCTAGGAAAAGAATGCCTCACATCCTCCTCATCCATTAACTAGAACAACTTGTTCCAATAATGGAATGAAATTCTTCATGCATATAATCCATGTGTCACTATGCAATTTATATTTTTTAACTTAATTTTTTCTTACGTTAGTTTGTTTCCATAATTTACTTTTACTTTTTATTCTTTTACTTTTTAATAACTTGATTTTTTTCCATAAATTTATTCTTACTATTTTTTACTCTTTACTTTTTTATAAAATAGTTTCCTTTATTTATTTACTATAAATTTCACTTTATTATTTATTTATTAATTATTATTCTCATTTTTATTATTTAATATTTAATATTCTCATGTGGAAACCCAGCGTTATGGCAACAACCACCAATTTGGCCAGAAAAATCCAAAGGATGATAAATATGAAAGGTGAATGAAGGCTTATGATACTTTGGACAATCCTTTTTGTAATGTCCAAAGTATCAATACTTACTAGATGTTCCTTCTTTGAAAAAGAAACCCAATATCTAGGTCATACCATCAATGGGAAAGTAGTTGTAGAAGATAATAGCAAAACTAAAACTATAATTGATTGGCCTACTCCTAATAATATTAAATAAGTACACAGCTTGATGGGGTTGGTAGGATCTTATAGAAGATTGGTGGAAGGATTCTAACAAATTGCCAATCCCAACATAACCCTGGAAAGGGAGGGAGTTAAGTTTGAATGCACAAGTGAGTGTGAGTAAGCACTTAATGAGATAAAATGTCGATTGACAACTGCCCCACTCTTAAGGGTGCCTAACATGGACAAATACTTTTTGTGTATGCACAAATGCATTAGGGGAATGGTTAGGTGCAACCTTGATGGGAGTGTAGCTTTTTATCACAACTTGATCTTTTTCTTGTGCGTAAAATTCAAAATGGTATCGAAGATTTTATGATACCGAAGATTCAAAAGTCTAACAGTTTATCAGAGCTTTTAAGAATTAAAGATTCACAATCTAACATGGTATTAGAGCATTGGAGGAGTTTGTGAGAAATCTACCCATATTATTGCAAGTCATATATGATTGAATAGACAAAAGAGGATGGATCAACCCATTACGTTGATTCTTACTCCATTCAACTACTACATTACTATGATTTTTTTTTGGGGGGATAGAGTTATTCCCACTTGGTTTTCCCTCTTTTCCTCACTTGTGTTATATTTTATTTGCATAAGTTGTGTATGAATACCTAATGTGCATGCAAATTATAGGGAGTCACGTAGTTGCTTTGTAATTGAGTACCTAACATGGTTGAAAATTGTCGGGAATAATTTATTATGCACATATTAGTTTTGTTTCAAGGTGGGTGGGGAGGGGGGGGGGGTTGGGTTTGGTGTACATACACATTTCCAACCCTTTAGGAGGTCCTACTATTTTTAATAGTTACTATTATAATTTGACTATTTGTAGCAGGGGTTGCCATGCATAATGACATGTGGCAGTGACTAGGCATTGGCTGGGTAGTAACATAGATATTTCTTATTGGTTAATGTACACTTCCTTATATGTATCCTCCTTATACATAAATTTACACTTCCTTCCTATTTCTGGAGGTAAACCTTATCCACTTATCTATTTAGTCTTGGAAACCTTACCTCTTCAGTTTTAGTCTTATTTTTTGGGTTTATCTGTACTCCTAGAGTTAGGTGTGATGTGTGTGAGTTATTTCTTCATTTATAGATTTTTTTTGGCTCATTATAACATTAGTCAACTCTATTATTGACTCTAAAACTTCATTTTTGGACTAGTTAACTAGAACTAAGAGAGAGTTGATTTTATATTGGTTATGCATGCACAAGAAACCACACTTAGTGTGTTTTGTCATCTCTATGAGAGTATTATTTAATTGTGTACAAGTCAAGTAATGTAATACAAGTGAATTCTAATTGGACTTTCATCTACTTAATATATTCGAGTATTGTTTCATTCTCTCTTCTCTCTTATTGTCTTGCAACTACTAGTATATTTTTTTTCACAACTAGATCTTGTGTTTATGCTTATATCCAACATGGTATCAAAACTTTTATGATATCATATATTCAAAAATATAACAAGTATCATGTGTTAATACCATGGTAAAATTAAGGCATGAATAGTTATTATTATTAAACTCAAATAAAATCTTAATCACATAACAAAGTAAGGTATGATTGAGTACTTTAAAGCAACCTTAATATATTATTAATGTGATCAAGTTGCTTCATAGCTTGATAAGTATAAATGAGTACATGGCTTCATATATATGGGAGCTATGATATTTATATATGTAGCCCCTAACCATGAGTGTGAGACCACCAAGGCCTCTCTCTTACTCTCATGTAGTCTTATAGGCTGACCACTAAACATAACATGCTAGCACCTTAGGAAACCCTTTAAAGGGTTACATCAACACAACACAATCAGGAACATAACACAATGATAACACTAAGTACTATCACTTGCTCTAAAACCAAATCTTATGAACCAAATACATAATCTAACATGATAAAAATAAAACATATCAAATATAATTGTGGATCATAAATCCCAATAATATTAATATGATGTGTTACATGATAATTGCAAAAGCATAGGAGAATAACTCCCAAATAATCCAAATCAATTTGCTTTTGTTGATCCCATGAGGATGTGTATAATAATGAATTCTTTAACTTCATATATATTCTAATTCTCATTCATTACTCATGTAGAACACTATCAAGATTACCTATTATTACTTGTACAAGTGGCCCCTTGTATTAGTGGGAGTGTCATAACATACCCTCTTTAGGGTCAAAGCATTCTTATTTTTAAATATATTGCATCATCAAACCCTGCCATAAGAGTTTTTTGGTACTCTCTGTGCTGTAAGTGTAGTCAATATAAGCCTAGTTGTTAGGTCACGATAAAATAAAGATGAGTTACTAAGAGTATTGGGCTTGGTAGAGCCCTTCGAATGCCTTTCAAACTTTGTTATACTAAAGGAATGGTGCACTTCATGTAAATATGATAAACATGAAACATATAAAAGGTAAATATTAAGCATGATGCCAAAATATATTATTATGATGTATTACATGATAACCCTTAAATCTTGTCAATTGGGTTTATCTCAAATGGCTTGAAGAAATGATGGTTATCCTCCCCACCTAGGTTTAATTCTCATAAGCAACATGTTGAGCTCATATTTGAACCTTGTTGTTGAAAGGCTTTGAGCCCTAAAGATTATCTTACCTTAACCTATGAGTTGGAGGGCGACATGCTTGGTTACTCAGAGGAAGGAACTCTAAAATCTTAGGAAAATAACATTCAAATAATGCAAATCCATTTATATACAATTATCTTATGAAAATGTGTATAATAATGGCTTAATAACCTCATGCATATTCTAATTCTCATTGACTACTCATGTAGGCCCATTATGGGGATGACCCATTATTTACATATACAAGTGGTCCCATATATTGGTGGGGTGTCATAACATACCCTTTTTCTCAAAACATGTTTATTTTAAAATATATTTGGTCATCAAACACCACAAGTCTAGTTAATATAATACTAATTATTAATTCGTGATAAATAAAGGCCAATTATTAAGAGTATTAGACTTAGCATATTCACATCCAATTCTTCTCAAACTTTTATACCAAAGGAAGGATGCACTTATTGTGTCTTGAAGCTTGAGTTGTTAATATAATCAAGGTTGTGCATCTCATTCGAAGACTAGTTATCTTACTGTGTCTAACGACAAAAATCCAAAGAGTATTTGGCATTGCGGATATACCTCGAACACAATTCGTTCTTAAACATTAAGAAGAAAAGAAAGGGAAAGCAATAAATTTCTTTGTGTTGAATTAATAGCATATGTTCTTCCTCTAAATTATATATTTTTCTCTTAAATTTTTATAGTCAACAATGTTTTTATGTGTTTTATATGTACATGAGTTCATTGGTTGAATTTCAAGGTCAAAAATGTTTTTATATATTCTATATGTAGGTGAATTTATTGGTTGAATTTCAATATTGTTGCTATATCTATCTAAAATAATGGTTTGTCAAAATCTATAAGGAAAAAGCTTTCAAATTTTATTGGAGGAAATTTCACCCTCAAAGTGGCCTCCTAAGGAAAAACAGTAAAATAATAGTTAAAATAATAAAAAAGAGTTATGAATTTTGGAAGGAGAAAAAGGAAACTACTTTTTAAATTGTATTTTTGTCTTATCTCCTTACATATTTACTCAAATTTAAAGTGTAGACACTCGTTGGATGCAGAATTAAATTCCGCATCCCACGACTACCCATCATGCATACTTTTGAGGAGAACCACACTGATAAAAATTGAGGATACATTAAAAAATCATGTTAGACATGTTTTTTTAATGTATCTTCATTTTTTGTCAATGTGGGTCTCCTCAAAAGTATGAATGATGGGTACTCGTTAGATCCCAAATTTAATTCTGCATCTAACGAGTGTCTACACTTGAAATTTGAGTAAACCTATAAGGAGATAAGCAAAAAAATACAATTAAAAAAAAAAAAAAAAAAGTTTTCTTGTTTTCCTTCCAAAATATTACATGTACCTCTTTAAATTTAAAGGATTTTAATTGGTTTACATATTATGACATGGAAATTACGTGAAAAATTCATGGGCACTTTTAGGCTAAAATTTCTTCTAATTTGAACAAAAAAGAACTTCCACCATCCATTTTCATATCCACATTCCTGTTAGGGTGAATGATGGGAGTGATAATATGCATATGAATGTTTAAAATGAAGAACTTCCAAAACTTGAATATAAAGGAGCCCCCCACTACCATCCCTATCATAAATGAAGATATACATGTGGGTGTGTGTGTTGCAAGTACTTCAAAATACACACATGAACATCCTCACCCCAAGCAACCATCCTCCACGGGGTTTCAAGCACACACATCAAATGCCTCTGTGGATAAACAATGAGGAACTTTTAAAGTGCACACATGCATATATTCACCCATGTGCATGTGTGCACTTCAAAAATTCCTCATTGTATGTCCACATAAGTATTTGATATTTTGTAAGTAAGTTCATAAGATTAATATGAATAGAGGGGTATTTATCCCACAATTAGTCAACAATTATCTTAATAAGAGGCACCACTACCTTGTAATTATCCCAAATAGTATAAGGATCATGGTGCATGTTACCATGGACCAATTATTTCAACAAATGTGCGATAGTAAGTTTTTGTATAGAGGTATTTTTTACATCAAAATAATTACAAGACTCTCAAAGGTTAGGTGTATCAAATATATTTTAATGGGCCTTCTTAGGAAAATCATGTCAAAGGGGTTCCATAGAGTACTCTTCCAAATATTTTTTTATTCTTCACAACATAGAGGAGGAAAGGGGAAGGCCAAAAAAACAAACATAATACATAGTCACCACTCCCTTGTCACTTACCCCATTAGTATAGGCATAATGAAATATTGTAGCTTACGTGCTACCACAAACCAATTCTCTCAACTAATTTGGATATAAGTTCTCTTGTAGAAACGTCATATGTCATAGAAGTAATTATTATATGCATAAATGTTATGTTGATAGGTTTGTCCTTTATTTAAAGCCAAGGTCAAGTGGAAAATTGTCATTGTTTGTCTAATCAACAACGAAGGCACAAATATCCACATATCTAGATACATAAACCAACACCTGAGCTTGTAGTTGTGTTGTGAAACTGTCTCTATGACATAAATGATCTATATCCAGTTGTTGAGATGTTGTTTTTGTCATTGATGGCCTAAGCGTGAGGAAATAAATCTCTACTTATAATAATCATCGTTGGCTTTTGGAATAACACAATCAATCCCAAAGAATTCAAATATTACCCATGTGACGTGGTTGTAATGTGAACATTGTGAGGGATGGAGTCGAGAGTTAAGTGAGAGAGTGAACAATGGTTTACGTCCATATTGTAATATGTGTGGTAATGTGAGGCCAAGTGGGAATATTCATGGAGAACTGAATTATTTTGCACAAAGCCTGTAGCGAGTGTGTACCAGTGTGGACAGATATAATCTGTGTGTGAAGCCTGTAGAAATTATGAAGGTTATATTTTGCCTAAGCATATTCATGTCTCCTGTTGAAGTATATCTACAGCGATTTAACACATATATACCGAGATAAAGCAGATGAGCTTCATAAATTCAATAAAAAATCTCCCAAAGATGAAAAGAGTGGGAGTTGTTCTAATAATTCATATAAGTCTTCCATCCCATACACATATGAGGATTTTTATCAATATTATGAGGAAGTAAAGAATATGTCTAAATCCCCTGCATGAAGCAATATTGCTTCACATTCTCACACATCTTATAGAATGGATTTGATTGAGGAATATCTTGCAACTGGTGCAAAGGTTTCCTCATAGTCCACTCCCTCTACCTGAGGGAATCCTTTGGCCAGAAATTTGGCCTTGTACTTCTTGATGCTTCCATCAGCTGCTCACTACACTTTGTAGATCCATCTCGAACCAACCAATGATTTCCCTTTTGGTCTTGGCACCACCTCCCATACATTTTTCTTCATGATGGATTCATATTCTTCCACCATGGCATCAACCCTTGCAACCCTTGCAGACATCTTGTTGGTCAAGGGATCCTTTAGGGAGACCGTTGGTAATTTGCTACATGATTTTTAGGGCACCATGGTGTAGATGACCCAATCTCCTATGGCAAAGTTCTCCAACATCTTAAATCTACACCTTTTCAACCTTACTGCTTAATGTAGTGCAATCTCCCACCTCAAGTATGTAAAGGTTGTTGAAAATAGCAACAAGAAATGTTAAAAATAGAATCCAAAAATTCCAATTTAATTTGTCCTTTAATTAAATTGTGAATTAAATTGTCATTCTTTTCTCATAGCAACTTGTAAATAGTTAATTAAGTTTAATTAACTTAATTAACTTAGGAATTTCGAGTTGGAAATCTTTTTGAAGTCATGTATATGTTCTCCCTATATTATAGGGGTCCAGGATGAGTTAAGTATGAGTTGTAATTAGTTAACTTAGTTTAATGAGTTAAGTCCAGTTAAATTAGTTCCAAACTGTTTGAGGAACTAATAGTGAGTTAACAGTCAGTTGATGCATTAGTGCACTCAACTAGTGCTACCCCAGTTAACTGAATATTCCCTCATCAGAAACTCATGCATGTCGATTCTGAGAAAGACCCAATTTAGACTAGAGTGTAGGGACAGTGTACTATTTGTTTTATATTTTTCTGAGTTGCATTGATAGTGCATGCATTTAGGAACTGAAGAATTTCCCTTTAAATATGAGCTAATCTCTCAGGAATTGTGCAAAGAATTAGAAGCTTGGAGGCTTGGAAATTTGGCTAAGTATTGGCCAAAGGAAGTCATCAAGCAGACGATAGGAAATACTTGTGCAAGTTAAGCTCAAGGTTGAGCAGAGTATATTGTATTCATCTGGATTCTTTGACCAAGGGTGCAAGGAAATACGAGGCTTAGAGAGAAGAGAAGAGGCTTGGATTTGGCTTGATCTTGCTTGTGAGTTGGAGATTGATTTTACTGAGTGTTGGGATTTTTCTTGTGAAAACAAGCATTCTATTATCATCTTGGATTTCTGATTAATGCAATACAAATAATGGGGTTTTGAGTTGTGGCTTTCCTCGGGAAAACTTATTATGTTATGTGTCATTGATGTTCTTCCTCTTGTCGATTATTGTTTTGCTCGACCTTTATGTGCTTCCGCTATAAAGAGTAGAAGTAGATTATTGTCTCTTGTTTTAGTAGATTACATGAGCTTGTGAATTTGAAGGGTTTTCTACAAAGGCTATTCACTCGAAACCCGATCTACTTCACTTTCCCGGTTGCTATGTGTCTTAGAAAGGCTTTCCCTTTACTAAAAATAACACCATAGCCATGATCCTCTAATACTACTACAGAGATCAGGTTCTTCTTTAGCCTAGGTACAAACATAACATCTTTGAGGCGAAGAGGAGAGGCTTTCTACCTCTCAAAGGTAACAGTACCAATTCTTGTAGCATTGCACCATCCATCATCGACATCCTTCTCCTCCAAGCTACTGATAAACTCCTTGCACCCTGTCATATGGAACAAGGCCTCGGAATCAAGGCACCACACGCTCCCCATAATAGTGTTGGCCATGCATGTTATTAGGGTGAAGTCTAATTCGAATTGTGAAGTCATTCCTTCACCTGCTACTCCTCTTGAAGGCTTCTTGGTAGACTTCTTATGTGGACATTTTGTTGCATAGTGCTCGAATTCGTGGCAGTGGAAGCATTTTATCTTACTCATATCTTTCTTTTTTCCATTATTTTGGTTGGACTCAGGCTTGCTCTGGGTATTCTTCCCTTTGCCCTTCTTCCCCTTTCTAACCAATGAAAAATCATCTTCATCCTTATCTTTGGATGATGCTCCATCCCGATTAATTCTCCTAAACTCTTCTTGAACCAAATCGGACCACAAACTTTCCCAATTAGGTAAATTTTCCCTTCGATTCACAAAGTCTTGGTAGCTATGCCAAGATTTTGGAAGGCCTAGAAGAGCTAGGCTCACCAAGTCATCTTCTGCAACATTCGCCCTGACCCCTCCAAGATCATCTCGAACTTGTGTAAATATGGAGAGATACCGCGGTATAATATCATTCTTTTGCATCTTAATGTTTCAAAGTTTGTCTTCAAGGCCAATTTTCTATGGTCACTACTATTTTCGAAAAGCTCAGTTAATGCCTTCCACGTAGAAAATGGTGTCTCTTTTCCATGGATATTTGAGATCACATGGTCTCGTACATCTTCCAGAATAATTCTCCTAGTCTTTGCAACATCCTTCTTCCACTGGGCAAGTTGTTGTGCGTCCTACTATGGAGGTTTTGCAATGTTACTTTTAACATATTCTAACACACCATTACCATCGATCACTGCTTCCATTCGATCCTTCTAAGCTACGAAATTTGAGCTACCCTCCAGGGCATACTCCAATCTTAGTCTGTTGAAAGACATCCTCCCAATCCTGAAGAAAAATTGTTGCAAGCAAGCTGCAAATTCGAAATTCTTGAGAGACAAGTTTGAAATATTGGTTCTAATGTGAATTTACCATGTAGAAATTTAATAGAATTGCAACTCCTCAAGGAATTTAATCCAAAATCAAGAGACACAATTCTACTCTATTGATCTGCAAAATGAAATTCACAATTTAGAATAACATGCATATACATGCAATAAGAAAAACCACAAATACACAGTGATTTCTAGGGGAACCCAACTGGGAAAAACCCCTCAAGCCTATTTGCATTAATCAGATGAATAGAGAATCTATTACAATTGCTAGCTCCAACTCTGAGCTCAACTTGTAAAAGAATAATTGTTCTCTCTACTCATTGAACAACTTTGACCAACACTTAGCCAAATATCATCTCACCTAGCCTCTTATTTCCTTACGCAATTCCTGAAGAAATTAACCCCTATTTTTTAGGAATTTTCCTCCAATTGATTGCATAATTCCCAAGGATTGATCATCTGACTGCATGCAACACATGTACACTCAAACTAGTTTACAACTACTTGTTACACTGCCTTGTCATCTCCACTTCAGCTGAGGAACTTGAATTCCCTACATGCACTAGCTATTTTGGGTTGATTGTTCAGTTAACTAACAGATCCTTGAGTTAGACTATAGTCCCACTGCACAACTGACCTTCAATTGACTCTAACAATAGTTAGAGGTCAATTAATTGAATACAACTGAAAATAACTGAAATGGATTACTAGAATTTAACAATAACACATGCATAACAGGACTCCAAGCCCTCTAACTCAAATTTACTGAGCAAACTAAGTGACAAGATCCATATCACACTAGTTAACTACCTCCAAGTTGTCCTACTAATGACGAAATTCAATTTTACTCAATTTGACTAAGGCTGAAATCAAATTGAGCCTTTCTTGCTACATTTTCTTCAATATTTTCATATTCCTATAGCATCCTGTAGTGGAACAATGGCTCTGGATGATCAGCTAATCAACAATAGGGAGAGGAGCATCAAGAGAATTTCTAAGCAGATGATTGGCTCATTCCTTCACTAAAAGGTCCATTCATTCATGATATTGCAGTTACAGATGAGAAGTGTGGTAATTATGAAATTCTTAAAAATGTTGTTGCAACACCTCATATAGAAGATCATGATGCTGACAGATGTGGTTCTTGATATTCAAGAAGAATAACTCTTTGATGCTAATGTGCACTTGCATGAGAAGGACATTTTGACTGCATCATAATTCTTAAAGAAACAAGGGTTTTGCCTTCTAGGAGCTTGTTGTTTGATACAACTCATACTCTACACAAGGACATCAATTAATTGCTTTGATTAGCAAGTGTGTCTTCGACTAATCAATTTGTTCACAAGAAGCCCACAAATGAGAGATGTTAGTGCAACTAGTTGTTGGAGGCTCAATCATTGTTCCAAGGGAACCAGAGGTTTTTGTTTGCACCCTACTGGCTCAAGTTCTCAATATTGTTCTACCTTAGAGAAATCCATTGTTTTATGGTTGTATTCCATCTTTGATCACCTATGTTGCTTCTATAATTACCCATGTATACACTACCATAAGTGGTATACTTGGAGGCATGGGTCAACATGTTATAGGTCACCCACCTGATGAGACTAACATTTCTATACTGATTGACATGGGATTTTCAAGATCCGAGGCAAAGCAAGCATTGAGGCATGTAAAATTGGTTATGGAGTGGCTCTTTAGATATCTCGAGGAGCCAGCACAAGAAGATGATGAACTTGCCCGAGCTCTTGCCTTGTCACTGGATAATTCTGACATGTATGAAATTGTTGCAAAGTACATATGTCACTGTTTTTTCCATGACTGATTTGATTGTGACCTTGAGCAACCCGAACAAAGGCCATTGTCAACTGAGAGTTGGTTCCCTTCTTATTAAACAATTAACACTAGTTCATTTCTCATATTTTGGCATTAGTTTTTTGAGTGAAGACAACAGTAAAGGAAGTAGTCCATTCATGAATATGTTGGGAAAGCCTTTGGGATAATGACAACAGATGAAAAACATAGAGTAATGAATATATCTTGCAACTATTTGCAATTACACCTTCCCACAGTTACGATTCAGGAAGTTCTTCAGTGATGTACTAGACTACCAATTTTGCAATTAATGCAACAATAGTAACCACAGAAGCATGAAAGGAGTTCGACCAACACTGAAATAAATATTTGAAATGCCATGAACCATTGTTGAGATGTCTATTTGATTGGACTAATATTTGTTTTGGTTTCCAAAACGGAGAGGAAGCAAAAGAAGAAAATATGACAGGAGGAGTAGCACGATGACAAGTGAAGCACCCTGTTTGTCATTGATGTCAAAGGGGGAGAGAATGCCTAAAAAAAGAAGAATGACAAACAATACTATGTCAACAAAATAAGATGGAGCAAGGAGATGAGATCTCCACCTTAACAATGCATCATAATAAGGTTACCTTTCCCGCCCAAGAATTTTTCGAAGGCCATCAATTCCCTGCGAGTGCGTTTGCAAAATTTACAAAACAACACCACCACAACCACCAAGTTGGCCCTCATGTCAACCCCTTCACCCAGCAAACGTGTCTATTCATAACAATTCGTCCTCTCCATTTGAAGAACAGGAACTCGGCTAAGATACATAAAAGTAGATCAGATCTAATGACCACAACTCGTGAACTAAAGAACTGTTCAAGGAGACAAGATGAGGGATCAAGGAGCTTTTTTCCTGGTTTTTGGTTTTACTTTTTTTATCTTGCAAACTCAGCCCTAAAAGCAGATCTATGTAGCCCGACCCTGAGGCATACTTCTACAACTATGTGTCTCAACCCCTACAATCATGTATTTCGGCCTCTGCAACCCTATATCTCCGCCATATGTGACTCGACTTGTGCACAGATTTGGGATCATTTGTCATATCGATGATTCGTCTCTGAGACATAGGACTGAGAGTCTGAAGTAATTTTTGTGCAAGGAGATCAAGGTATCTATATGGGAAGGGGTCGAAACCCTATGGATGATATCTGAAATAAGACTGACTTTTGTGATGCGTTGATATTTATGACACAGTTCTGAACCTATGGTTGAATTTTGTAATAAAGGGCCAAATCATTCTGAGTGAACCTGGTAGAAGACATTGAAGAAGATTCCTTTGATGATCCTATAATAAACCTTGCAAACGTAAGAACAAGCTTTGTAGAAGACCTGTATACAAATTGACTTGTTGCAGACCTGGAGGTGATTTGTGGACCTGAAATAGAAAGCCTATTGAAGACATTATAGCAGAGAATATTGGAGACATCATTGTAGACCATTGAAGAACTGGCCAGTGCAAACATTGGAGCAGATATAGTGTGGACCTTTATTGCATACAATCCTTGTAGAAGATCTTGTAGCAAAGACCATTGTTGCAGACAGTGTTGCAGAACCTTTGAGGATTCTAGTGCAGACCTTGGAGCAGGTCATTGAAGATATTGTTGGAGATCTTGGTGCAGACCTAGATGCAGATCTAATTGGAGACGTATAGTCCAAGTGGTGATATCTAAGACAGAAATAAGTAATATAAAGATTGCTTGGAGCATGAAGAACATTAGTTGGAGAGCAGATTGAAGACCTGAAGATCCAGACATCAGATTAAGTACAACCTGTAGTTGTGTTGGTGCTCAGCTTGGAGATAGGAGACTCTCGTGGGTTAGTGCCCACATTCACTGAGTTGGTGCTCAGTTTGGGAGATTGGAATCTCCTGTAGGTTGGAGCGTACAAAAGGTACAGGTTGGTGCCTATAGTTGTTGTTGAGGATTTGTGCTTATGAGGTTGGTGCCTGGAGTAGGCATAGTTGTTGTTGAGGATTTGTGTCCTTATGATGTGGACCAGGTTGGTGCCTGGAGTTGTATGTTCAGGCTGGAGCCTAAATGTGTTAAAGTGGTTTGGTGTCCTCATACATGTACTCAAATATTCTTATAAAAAGCTTTGGAAAATAAGTATGTGTGTTCATCATTGTTTATTGTTATAATCATTGATGTCATTGTTTTGAAGTGAAAATTGTTGAGATATTGATTCACCCCTCTCAATATCTGTGCGTTCTCCAATACCAACCAGTGTTGTGTGCACCGTAAGAATGACATTTGCAATACGCATGCCAGAAATACAAATGAACTATTAGAAAATTCCTTGGCAATGGTAGCAATTGTGATCCAAATTGCATTAATCATTTCATACAGAGATCTGTAACCTGTACTATCGATTCCATTAGTAATTGTCCAAGTTGAGTTAGGATCCCACATGCTTAGTCCATCATCTTTAAAGACTGATCTCTTGTTGGCTTTGTCTTGGGGTAGCAAAAATATCCTCCACATTAATTCCATAAACTGGCGAATAAAGGAGTGGATCAGTCCTGTAGCAATGCGCTCAGATGCTTGATCATGGACGCAATCTTGGAAGAAATAATGTACCTTGAGTCTGAGAAAGCAATTCCCAGTCAACAATTGCAAAGCTGGAAAGGATCTTGGCCAAGTTGGCTTCCAGGAATGTCAGGTCGGCTTCATCCAAAGAATAAACTTAAGTCAGCCCTACCATGGTGAATGAATATGTATAAATACGTGATGACTCCCTCATTCAACCCCATTGAATTTGGTTAAGCAGAAGCAAGGAACTCGATGAGAAAAGAAGATAAGAGGATTCAGACTTGAGGACGATGTGAAGAGATCGAAGAAAGAATTTTTTGGATGCTATATTCTGTTCTGGATCAAAGGTTATTGGTGAAATTTCTTTGTAGCTATACTGGAGAATTGAGCTCAGCCTATGCCTAGCACATATCTCTGCCTTTTCGAGAACAAGAAATCGGCCTGTGGAGACTTGGAACAGACCTCGGTATGTTAACAAATCTCGGACTAGAGTGACCTGTAGCAGACTCAGCCTCTGATGACCCGTAATTAGTGTGAAAATTCGATCTGGAACTCGAGCCCTGAACTCAGACTCCTGTGATAAATTCGGGGTCTGAAATATCAACCCTCATATGGATATTCGGCCCTGTAGAAGAGACTTAAGACTTCGGCCTCTTATCTGTCACAAAAATTCAGTCTCTTTGTGGTAGAATACAGACCTGTTGACTCGGCCTCATATGTGAGAAAACTCGGACCTTATGAATAGAACTTCAAGCAGCACAATTAACTCTGTATTGTCATTGCTTTTGAAATTTAATCTGACGTTGACTTGGGAGTGTTTGGAACATAATTGAATACATTTTGAGATTTTTGAGACATTTTTGGAGGAACTCTTAAATTCATATTTGAAGCAGATTTGAAACAAGCAAACTTGGAAACATTGCTGTAGACAGTTGTAAACCCATCTTGAGCAGATTCTTGAAAACTTCCTGGAGCAGTTGTTGAAGCTGATTTCGGAGACTTGAAGACACTTGTTGAAACAGATCTTGAATGAGTCTTTATAAAGGTTGGAGCGTTGTGAGAGATGAGGTTGGAGAATGGATTTATATTTGAGGTTTGGAGTCCTCATATAAGATTGGAACTTTGGAGCTTTGTGAGAAAACATGTTGGAGCTCAGATTTATATTTGAGGATTAGAGTTCTCATTCAAGGTTGCAGCCTTGAAAAAGTTAGAGATTTTGTTGTATAGTTAGGGTAAAAGAGGATTAAAATGCTCAGTATCTTTATTAATAAAAATATTTTTTTTGTTCTACTTCTCGTGTTCAAAAATCTTAATTGGCATAATATAACAATTGAAAGAAATATTGATTCACCACCCCAACCCCCTCTCAATATTTCCAGCATGTTAGGCATATCCAGCTAATTTTAATGGGCATTTGCATTTTTTAAAAAGCAAAAATCTTAATTGGCATAATATAACAATTGAAAGAAATATTGATTCACCACCCCCAACCCCCTCTCAATGTTTTCAACATGTTAGGCATATCCAGCTAATTTTAATGGGCATTTGCATTTTTAGAAAAGCATGTGAAAGGTGAACGAGATGAAAAGGTCAAGCAGAGAGCATATCACCCAAGCTTGCCAATAGAGTTGAGAGCATCAACATTGGAGAATGATAAGTATCATTTGTGGCAAATTATTAAGATATTGTACAATGAGCTTAAATTATAGCTACAAAAAGTTGAGATTTTAGCATTATATAATGGTCATATGGATATCAATGACAATAATCTCAGGTTATATGTAATTGATTTGTTCAAATGATGGAAACGCAATTGAATATTCACATATGAAAATCAAAGCATTACATAAATTAAGAAAGGTGTACTTCTTAGGGGATTGATAAGCAAATTGATTTATATACTCAATCTGAAACCTTGAAACAATGTTATAGAGTTATTTGTCTCATTATGGACATTTTCACAAAAGTTTAAAGGATTTTCCTTCCTACTACATGAGCTAATACATATTATTTCATCCATTAATCTACCAATCCTTTACTCTTAACTCTTATTTTAGGCATATCCAACTAATTTTAATGGGCTTTTTTAGGAAAGCATGTGAAATGTGGAATACTGACAGTGATAGAATTTGTTTTGCAACATAGAGAATGAGAGGAAAAGGTAAGGCAGCAAAGCCTATCGCCGAATGTTTGCCGATGGAGTTGAGAGCACTAACTTTGGAGAATGATAAGTATCGTTTGTGGAAAAATATATGAGATTTCACAATGAGCTTAAATTATAACTACAAACAGTTGAGATTTTAGCATTTCAAAATGGTCATACTAGTATAAATGGAAATATAAATGGAAATAATGTTTGGCTACATGTAATTGATTTGACCCAAATAATAATGGCAACATAGTTGAACATTCATATATGAAAATCATAGCATTACATAAATAAGAAAGGCATACTTATTAGTGGATTGAAGAAGCAATTATTTATATACTCTATCTGAAACCTTGAAACAATACCATAGAGTTGTGTCTCATCGATTAACACAATCCCAAAAGTAGTGACATTATGCTATTTTTCTTTTAATAACGATTTATAAAGCAAATGAACGATTTATAAAGCAAATGATGTATTTACTCTCGTTGAATAATCACATCGGAATTAATGTTACATGGCTCCCTACTCATCAATGTGAGGATAATATTAAATAAAACACGTGTTTAAAAATAAGGTCTTTACATCTATGGATTGTAGAAAATGCATGTATTTGTTAGCATGTGAATTTGATGTATGCATATGAATGTCTAGAAAAGAATAACATTTTATATTTGACATTTGAGAAAACACGTTTACTTTAGCATTCTTGAATGCATTTGAAAAAAAATTTAAAAAAAAGGTCATGCTCAAAACGAATGAAAAGTTGAGCAATTCAAATTCCAAGAAATGTTTCTCAATGCCTGCATATCCGTATTCTATATCTAATCCATGGACCATAAAAGGGGATTCCTTAATCAAGGTTGAATACCATCATATTTTCTGATTATTACCATTGTTACTGTTAGTGTTAAGTGGGGCTTCTCATTGTTGTTCTGACTTCTTCTAATAAATAAATGTGTACACATGCTTACACTGAAGGGAAGATGGCTTAGAAAAGACATGATGGGAACCTAGGTGGAACTCCAAAATAATGGAGTTATATCTTCTAATATTTACATTTTTAATATAAAGATAAATTTTGTCAAATTATTTCATACAAAATTGCTTCAAAGGACAATCTTTGCAAAAGGTAATAAACCATGCACTATTCATGTTGATAACTCAATAAACAAACTATCGATGCAAAGCTTGATGTTTAAATGATTTAAGTTTGAAGGAAATATTTACTCATTTTACCCACGCAATCACATTACTAAAATTGATTTCTACACAAGAAGGAAGATATGTTAAGTTGTTTTAGATTGCCACCTACTTATCCATATTTATTTAAGTCTCAATTATCTCCTCACAAATGACTCCCTTTGTGATTGTTGTGTCCCTCTATGGTAGTATTCATTGCTCTATAGCTAATAGCCCACAACCTCCCTTGCATGTGCCTTGTAGCACTTTAACTACTTGTAAAAGACTTGAGATTAAGCTAGGTATCAATGTAGAAACAACATTTTTACACTAGAATATGATGTCAAATACGTGTGTTCTTATCACAATGGAAGACCTAAAGATTAAGTTGAAATTTAATCATAAACAAATATCATTACTTAAATATCAACAACAAATCACTCTCTATCCATGCATTGAAAAAACTAAGCACCTATTCTATTGTTATTCAAACAAGTTTACTCTATTCCTAATATTTTTTCCAATCAAATCAATCTAAATGTGAGTTTTTAAATTCTTTACCTCCACCTTATCTTTTTGAAAGCATAATTGAAAATTTTCTATTATCCTTTTAAACATTTTTTCCTTTTAATTTTTGTATGCAAATACATCATTGATTACCAAAAATAAGTCAAAATAACACAATTTAAAATGTAATTTTATTTTAACCTAAAAACTAGATTTTAGATGTAAAAGAAATTTTAAAACATCCACATATAATTCATAAGAATTTGCTAATGAAAATCCTATTACCTTTAAGAACTTACTGTAGATCAAATTCTTAAATTGCATAAATAAATTGTCATTGTCATCAACATGTATTAGGCCTAACTATATTAATTGGATATTCTTTTACTTTCGGGAACAAAATACTTATATTATTTCAAAATGTGACCCATCACAATAAAATTTATGGTGAATGTAAAACCTCATGAAAATGAGCCAAATTTTCAAAATATAGAATGCTGCGAATGCACTACGAAATGGATGCGAACTCGAGTTTAATATAGCCAGAAGTCGGTCACAAGGCGTCGTGACTGCTCCAGGCTCTTTAATATGAGCTTATACTTTGTTTCCTCTTAACACCAATAAGTGCCGTTCTGTATTCGCACTCGTAGTGCCTTCTTGTAGTAATGCTCGCACCAAGTGGTCATTCATAGTATGTCATTGAAGATAACACACATATATATCACCTTTCAAATATCTGTTCTTCATCTCATTAAGTAACAAAAAGGGTTTGTTTTAAATTCAGAATAGCTCAAAAAAATTATACATCAACAATGGTCCAGTAAATTCTCATATCCTCGGTTGTGGGCAATTCAGACATTGAAATACAAAAAATGCAGGATTGCATACTTCAATGTGAGTAGCATCCTTGTATATGATTGGAGAAAATCCATTCAACAATTGAAGCACAGAAGGGGCAGTGTCCAACAAATTATCAGCATTTATAAACAAAATTGAACGGCCAAAAATATAAATAAATAAAACATTATATCTGCGGGTGATAAAGGTGCTATGTAAACAGCATCAGTTAGTGCTGAATCCCATCAGGGCAGAGGAAGACTCACAAAGTTAAATATAGGGTAAACGCACCTTCCTCAAAATTGCTGATTTGATATGGCCTGTGCTTCTCAGGCCAATGAATGGAATCTAGCTTTTAACAAAAATAATCAGACTTGTTACAGGGAATAGAAAAAATTACATATACAGAACTCCAAAGGACCAGCCTAACCATGAAACAAACTTTGCTGTAACATGCTTTCCAGGTATCAACTCTCGACTATTTAGCTGAAAATCAAGTACCTGGATAGGTTTAGTTCGAGAATGAATGAATCTAATTTACATTAAATAACAGGCTACACAAGTGAAACCTGCCTGCCTTATCACGGAATCAAATATTAGTGATCATAATCTGACTCATTCAGAAAGATCTCATATTTGGTTCCCTTAAGTTTCTTGTACACCTCATTCCAATTCTGAACGTGATCTGAAAGAGGTCGTGTATGAATCTTCACTTGCTGGCTATTCAATTGCCTCGGTGGCACTTTCAAAAACTCTTGCACTTCAACCATTTTCTGCAAATAGCAGCAAATCTTTAAACGACCACAGTTGAAGAGGAGGTTTAATGAAAGTATGCCGTCTTCACTATCGAAAATAAATAAATAAATGCCTCTTTTTCAGGAAACGAGGCATTAACTTTTCCATTTTCTTTCAGATTTCTACATCTTACTGGAAAGGAGTTACTTCAATTCCAGCAAAAAGCAGTCAGCATTAGCTTAATATGTAAATTTATTGAGGAAAAGAGAGAATGATCAGCTTCATATAACAATTGAGAATTAAATAACAGGGATACCTTTGGGTCATTGACCAGGTCTTCATAATATAGGACTATGTGATTTGTGTTCTTGAAAAACTCTACAGCATCACGAGTCACCTCTTCTATTCGATTCAAATTGGCTATCAAATATGTTGCATTGATCACTGGCTTATATGCTGCTAGCAACTCTGCCTGCAAACAATTATAAACCTGAACAGTTAGTGATCAAAGGCTCAACAAATTTACAGTCTTGACAATCTGAATCATCCAATGATTTGTGATAAGCATTTAAAATTTGTAAAATAATTATGCATACCTCTTGCTTTGAGTGTACATGTGACTTATGTGTGCCATTTAACAGTTTTGCTTCACGGTCATAAGCATTAGCCAAAACAGAGATCAAACGTCGCAAGAGATTCCGCCTAAATAATAAGATGACAGAGACGCCCCTTTTGATGAAATATTTAACTATTTCCCTGTTATACTCCATAGCACCCTGCCATGTTTATATTGTAAGCCAAAGTGACTGAAACACTAAGCCAGATATCCAAAGCTAACCATAAAACAAGCATAACCATGGACCTAGTTTGTCAGGCCAAAGTGAAATGATGCTACAGATATCATTTACAATGAGAATATAATCACAGGTCAATAAGCAAAAAATTGATTTAATTATCTCTAAACAAACTAGCAGACTACGTCCAGTTTTCTGCTATTTTTTTATATAGCTGGTGGTCAACACATCCCAGGAATGTACCAAAGTACATTGTATGCATTCTATTCAACTGGCTACACAAACTTGCACTTCAAATTTAGTATAATTTGTATATATCACTCTGTAAAATAAGACATCAGGTCCATAGCACCAGTGCAGGGTCCTATGGAGAAGCAAGAATTTATACTCCATCTCATGGTCAACTAGTACATTAAGATTTAAAATACACCATGGACACCAAAGTTAAGAAAAAAACACGGGATTCTAAAGCACACACAGCTACTTACATATGGAAAGCCAAATGAGCTAAAATAGTTTCATAAAAAATCAAGAAGGCAGAGAGAAAGGTCAGAAATACTTATGTTCATAAAATCCATGCAACTTGCAAGCATTAAACTTCCGAAAAAAAAAGAACACAACACCTTTTCTTTAAGTAAATATAAATATTCATGCCAGTAATAACACATCATGACTTAAGTAATTCCCAAGCCTTTCCATTTCCAAATAAGTGGGACATGTATGAATTGATTTATGTCATAGTTTAAAGTATGAATCAAGTTCAGTCTAAAGTTTAAACTCTAGTGCTTGGATTTTAAACATTTTTTCCTCTTAAACTAGTTGAAGAAAAACAGGCTTGGTCATTTTTGGTTGACGGCAAGAAACATGGTGTATTTATTCAACCAAGGAAAACTTCAATGACCTTGGTAGATTGTTTGCTACCCATTCAATGGGATAAATACACCGTTTTCTGCAAAAAGGGCAACTTCATAGTCTTTTAAATAGTCAGCGCACAACAAGGTATGGCACAAAACAGCTACTAAATATAATGGAAAATTTTGAAAACTGGATTAATATCACAGAAGAAAAACACAAGCAAAAGGAATGCCCTTCACTTTCAGCCATGTAAGGCTTATCAAGTCAAACTCTTTTTTAGTGCAAACTTGATGAAAGGTTTGCACCTCGAGAGATTTGATTCCTCTCCACACTTGGTAGATCTGGAATTAAGATAAATCTATGTTGATTCTTAATAACACTATTTACATTTCTATAAATTTCACATCTCTCTATATATATAGATAGTCTTATTTTTAATTTTATCAAAACCTTAATAATACATTTTTCTTTGACATGTTTTCCTTTTATTTTTTTGAATAATTGTTTAATGTGATATATAGATTGATTTCATATATATATAGAGAGAGAGAGAGAAAATTTATTGTAAACATTAAGTTTTTACATGTTTATTCATTTAATTTAAATATGAAGTTTTGAAATATCATGGTTATAAATACGAATCATTATTATATTAATTTATATAGAAAAATTGATCCTAATTTATATATACTATTTACATTTTATATATATTTCACATTATTCTTATTTCTAACTATATGTTTATTAATTAAATTTAAACATGATGAGATGAAATATCAAGATTATAAATATGGATCATCATTACTTAAATTTATTTTAATGTGATATGCTTATTATGAATTTTTCTAGAAGAAATTGGTTGTAATTTTATTAATAAAAACACAATTATAATATAACGAATTGAATTGAATCAACTTTATTTTTATTATTGCTTTTATTACATTTGATTTTTTATAATTTTTTAATTGAGCCAACATTGTGTTTTATTATTATTATATTTTCATCTAATGTTTCACTACAACATCTCATCTAACAAATCACTATGTCTCTACAATACCGAGTTGTAGAGCATCTCCCGGTGCAATAACACCAAAATGAAGAGAATAATAATGGTGATAACTCAACCTTACCAAGTTCAAAGTATGGTGATGCCATAGCTGACTCTGCCAAGTTTGGTTAGGCCGATGTTCCAAGAATGGACACAATCTTCTTTCTACTTACAACATCACTTGCACCACCAAAAAGGTGGAATTTTGGCCACATCAACCGTTATAAAGGCAATAGATGATGGTTTTGATGTGGTTTCCTTAGGTTATTCTAATAAAGTTTCAAGTCATGGTCTAAGAGGATCTTTTCCACAACTTACAAATGATTCACCTACAATGATTCTTAGCATGTTTTAGTGGTTTTCTCTCCTTCACAATAAGATGTTGGTCCTCCTATAGTGATCGTGTAGGAAAATGTTGATGACAATGACTTATTATCACTAGTCCAAATCCCATCTAATTAAATTCTCTTCTTATATACTTGTGCCCAATGTCATCTTCACCAACTTGTGGAACCATGCACATTGGTGTGGGAGATGATGTTTAAGGAGGATAATATCTAATGTCTTCTTTATGTAGCCCTTATTCAATGCTAAGGAGGGAATGTAAACCTTGTGATGTATTGCCTTCTCTCCATGGTCCCTTGTTCAAATTAAGGAGGGATGTTAATTGATGCAATCCAAGCTTCCATAGCATTCACAGGAAACTACAAACCATAATCATTGTTATAGAACGCATAGCCCCAGCGATTTGATTTTGGCTACTATATTAAACTAATTCAATGATTAAATCACTGAGCATAAACAGAGTAATTCTAGACCTGCCCACGAGAACTCATAATGGATTTCAATTTTTTTTTAATCATTTAGAATGTGTTGTTGCATACAAGAATTCAAATATGAGAGTGGAGTCCTCAAAGTGCTTGAAATCCTATGTTGTTACACAACAATACCACGCAACAACCAAAACGCCCTCTCTAACTCATACAACAGCCAATCACACTCTCTCCAAATCATGCAGCAACCACAACCAATACCAAAGTCCAAGAGCAAGAAGCCAAAATCCCAAGAGCTCGAGGCAAACAAGCAAAAGCCAATAAGACAAAAGCTCCTTTTCTTCCTTGTTCCTACAATTTATTTTCACATTGTTGACCTCTTCGCATTCCAACTAAACAATTTGTCTCCCATACTGTTGACCTCTTCACATTCCAAAGCTTAATCAATTCAATTCCTCTTAGTATGCAAACAAACCAAATTTGTAACCTACGTCCCATTTTCGTAGTGCGTCTAGTAGTGGTTGTCTTGTAGTAGTGTAGTTAAATAACTATCAATTTGAGTGTGTCAACAACTCCATGCAACAGGAGTATCAGAACGCGATCATGGGAGTGTCAGCGACTCGAAAGTAGTTGTCGCTTCGATAAAACATAGCCACATGAGTAGCAACAACTATCAGCGAGGTGCATCGACAACCAACATAATAGGAGTATCAATAACTCCAATACATGGGAGTAACACCTTGTTACGAACTCAACCATAAACTTGTTTTTGGTTGATGAGGATTGCCAAAGGCCAAGGATGCTCCTGCATCATTAACAATGAGGATGTAATCTTCTTTTTAGTCCATAATTGACCTTATATTGAGTTGGGTATCTATACACCCATTCCCATTCATATTCATCAATCTTCTCCATGTCCCCTTATTCAACATAAAGGGGGATGTTGAAAATGGTGTAAGCTCTATTCCTAGCCACAACCAACCTTATATTGTAATCATAACCTCTCATACACATATGCTCATAATCCATCTTGGGTAAAGCACCCTACCCATTGAGTTGTGCGTTTATACGCAATTCTCATTTGTAATCATCATCATGTGATTCTTTTTCCTTCTTGATAATGTGATTTTCCCAAGGGCACCTATCAAGTGTTGTGATCTCTTGTTATTGGGTTTATTTTTGTAGGGCCCCAACAAGTGGCCTCAGATTTCCCTTTATTATTTTTTTAACTAAATAGCTATACATACAAAAATGTAATATCATCAATTTACAATAGCCATATAGATGTATTACAATATGGTTGGATCAATATTTAAAATCCAAATCTACAATACCAAAAAAAAAAACCATTTCAAAGTTTATAAATATTTCATTAATACCAACAAGCTTTGCTACAAACATTGTTAACACTAAACTTCAAGTTATGCATTCTACTAAATGGTCCATACAAAAATTACAATGAGGGTACCATTCACTCAAGTGACTGTAGAATCCTTGATGCAAGTTGTCTTGATCCTCATCCCTTGCTTGAAGTCGCCCCAACAATCAATCCTCCACAATTTCCAATGCAAAAGACCGAAGTTGATAACCCACTCGATTGTCCACCCTACCAATGCCAATGTACTCTTCTTCCCTTTGGCCCCCCCAAGTGGGGTTGTAGGCAGGAGAAAAGAACAACACTAGCCAATAAGAATTACGTTGTAGCCCTAGTCTCCCTAGATCAACAAATTCCTATCCAACAAACTATCCAACAATACTCAAGATCACAATTTCACAACAATATCATAGGTTCGATCTAGAAAACTTAGAATGTCAACAACCATTTTGTTGAAAATGTAACTAGCATCCGTCTTCACAACTATTGTCTAGCCCATGACATGATGTCATTCATATGTATTGTAAAAGGGAAGAAAAAGAAAACTTAGAGTAAAAGAAAAGAAAAAATATTTTTACAAAGCATGGGTTTCATGCTCATTTTATTTTGTTTCTAGGTCCAAGCACCCATTGAGTGCTTCTAGGATTTGTGTCATAAGTCATTGTCCTTATCATTATGTACTAGACCCTTCTTGGCCTTATTATGTCAAAGAATGAAAATTTATTTTATGTAATTTGGTCAAATATTATTCCACCAAGTTGACCTACCCTCTATTCAAGTCAACTTCATAAAGGGAATTCGACCACACAAAAAGACTATTTATAAGCAGTGCATTTGACCTATTTGAGTATTCATTCAAGACAAAAATTCGATCATCACATCTTAAGTTTCTAGCGAAGGTACAGAACTAAGCCGAAGGTGCAGAACAAGCCGAAGGTACAAAACTGAGCCGAAGGTGCAAAACAAGCCGAAGGTACAAAACTGAGCTGAAGGTACAGAACTGAGCCAAAGGTACAGAATTGAGTCTAAGGTGCAGAACTGAGCTGAAGGTACAGAACTGAGCCGAAGGTGCAAAACTGAGCTGAAGGTACAAAATTGAGGGAACAAGCCGAAGGTACAGAACTGAGGTAACAGGTCGAAGGTGCAGAACTAAGGTAACAGACCAAAGGTGCAGAACAGGGTAAAAAGGTGCAGAATTTTTTTTCTTGGGAAGCTGACTTGGTGGTTGGAAGAGGTTTTTGTCAAAGGGTCTCGGTTGTCTCAATTGATTTGGTTCTAAAGGAAGTTGAGAATTTTTGGGTTTTGCCGTGGATGAGAGCATACATCCTGTCTCCTTGTTGTTTTGATCTTCATGCATTTATGTTTTGATAGTTGCTTGATGATAAGAAAATAAAAGAAGACATAAAAGAAGTTAATAAGATTGCAAAGAAATCACAAGTAATTATCAAGATAAGAAAATCTTTATGCCTTTCTGATTTTCTAACACATCTAGGATTAGGGAGCTCTAGGATTTTCCCTTCACACGAATGTGTTCTTTTTATAGAGTCTTTAAGGTGATGATTAGATGTAACACTTGTTTCCAAATGCAAAATAACTAATTATTTAATTCCATAAATGTCATTATTCACTCAGACACGTGTCTTATCCACAAATTGGCTCTCGTGTAAATTTCCTATTATTTGATTTAAACTAAATAGTTTCTCTCAACAAAGAGTCACATGTTCCTAAATTTACTCCTAGTTGCCCCCTTGTGCCCTTTTTCCCTTATTTAACTTTTGCAATTTGTTTTAGTTAACTCATTGTTACCTGCCAAGAGTCCCAATTAGTTATAGTTAATTTCTCCTCTTCAAATTTAGTTATCCTTTTAGAATTTTTTCAATTAGGTGAAATTCTCTTGATTTTAATTTCTTTGAATTACTTATTTAAATAATTCAATTCTTGCACCTATCTATTTAAATTTTAATTCACTGACGTCCACATCAATTTAACTTTAGGTTATTCCCCTTTTTTAAACATGATATCTTGTAATTAATTTTTGTATCTATTATTCACTAAGCTCTACTTTATATTAAACCCCTTTTTAAGTATTAGTTTGCTAGCACTAGCCAAGCCATTCCCTCTATATAAATTTGGGGATTAAAAATGTACATATGTGGATTATCAAGATTAGCGCCCACCAAAATTTGCACAAGTTGTTGCACAACTTTAGGTAGGAAAATTATTGATGTTGTAATCAAAAAACAGGAAAAAAAAAAAATTGTGTATGTGTAATTAATGTTAGGCATTACAATTTCTCTCTCTAGTGCACTTGCCCTTGGGTCCACTCTCTATCTCTAAAATTGCACTCCTCTTGGTTGATTTCTCTTCAAGTGTTGCACTACCCTAGTGCTAGTTTGTTCTTCTATTTATTGCAAAATTTGGGTTTGCATTGGTTCCATTCAATTATCTCTCTATTTCGTGTGGACTTCAACCCATGTAGTTCATATAAGATACCTATGATGGTGAGGAAGACGGCATCATTAATAATAAAAGTTGACAACTATAGTTGATGTATTGCTTATTAGGCAAGTCTCCAAGCAAGAGGATGATGCTCTCTTAGGGAATTCTCCTTCAACATTAGAGCAATTGAAACCTACTAGAGTACCAATAATGGGATATAAAGAAGGCATTAATATTTCATTAAAGACACAACATGTACATAGGTCACCTACCTAGAGAATAAGTGAACACCATAGTTGTTTCCCAGGTGCCTTAGTGGATGGAGGTGGACCTATATATGGTCTTCATATCAACAAATTTTGTAGTCATCTTGTATTAGTTTGTAAATTCTCGATTTGTAAAAATTTTGAACTTTTGTATCAAGGTAAGGCAAAACCTCCAAAATATTATTTTATTGAGAGAGGGTGTATAGTATTAATGCTCCAATAATATTTATATTAGGAGTCACTTGACAAGTGACCAATGTGATGCCAATGGCATTACACAATAGGTGGTTAAACCATCAAAACCACTTAGGAATTTATAAATTGTAACGATTCATTGTGTAAAAGGGTGAGAAACCTATTTTTTATCATCTCTCCACCATCATCTTCATTTACTGATATCAATGTATGTGCACTCCAATTTTCTATAGATGGATGAATTTGTTTTTGAAAGTTATGTGATGCTCGCATGATGATTTATAAATACATGATTATTGCAAGTGTGATGATTATAAAACTTGAAAAAATTTCAAATAAATATTGGCGTGATATTAGTCCTTAAGGAATGTAAAACGAAACATTAAATTGGAGTAAAATTATCGAAGATAGGAAAAGTTATAATTTCAGAGAAATAGGCTAGTTGGTTCTTTCTAAATTCTAAAGTAAGTAATTACATCAAAGCACACTACATTTGTGTATTTTCGGAGGAATTAGTTAGAGGAGAAATATGGTGGCTTTTGCTCTCTTGTGAAATCCATTTCATAGCTATAAGTAGGTTGAGCCTTTTGATGGGAAAAAAAAAAGGAGAGAGTCGAGTTTGCAAAACATAATTATCTCAAACTCTCACAAGTTAACCAAGAAAAAGTATCCAACCTGAAAATAGAAAATGTCAAGACTCCTATTGCATGAGGCTATGTTGCATGAGTTTCTGAAAGGTGGGAGTGTTGGGAACCTAGGTATGAGTGTTTGGAACATCTAGAAGCTTCATGCATATTTACAATAAATGATAATAATATGTTAAAAATAATAAATAATACAAAAAAATGAATATTAAAATAGGTTCTTTCTAATTATGCAATATATATGTTTCAATATAAAATTACAACTATATAATAACACAAATATTAAACTTTAACAATAAATGTTTATAAATTATTCATATATAGGATTCATATTGATGAAACATATCATTAATTACATATATATAGTAGATATTTTCTAAATAATTTAAGTTGATAAATAAAAAATTAGCATATCATAATAATAAAGTTAATACTTGTTGGAAAAAGTAACTATGTTCGGTCTTCAATAACGTACTTGACTCATTATGTAATGTACTAGTCAAAAGAATAAAGAAAATAATTTTTATTATTATTGTTGTGACTTATTAAAGCATGGATTTCATGCTTGGGTCACCATGTTTTAGGTCAAAGTCCCCACTGAGGACTTCTAGGATTTATTCTAAGTCTATAGAATTATTGTACATTTAAAGAGACCCTTCTTGGGCTTTTGAATCATGTAAATTGGTTTACTATTTAGTCAAATATGAATTATGGAACCTCCACACCATGTCAGCCTAAGAGAAGATCAAGTCAGCCAATTATAGATTGCCCTGGTCAAGAATCTAGTCCTTGGCATTGCAGTGCCTAAAGTTCTTCATGGTTCATATAGTTTGAGATCTTCCATTGTATATGTATTATGTACATTATGAATACCTCCCTAGTTAAGAGGGAGTGTTGGAAAAAGTAACTATGTTTGGTTTTCAATAATGTACTTGAGTCATTATGTAATGTACTTGTCAAAAGAATAAAGAAAATATTTTTTATTATTATTGTTATGACCTATTAAAGCATGGGTTTCATGCTTGGGTCACCATGTTTTAGGTCAAAGTCCCCATTGAGGTCTTCTAGGATTTATTCTAAGTCTAGAATTATTGTTCATTTAAAGAGACCCTTCTTGGGCTTTTGAATCATGTAGATTGGTTTAGTATTGAGTCAAATATGAATTATGGAACCTCCACACCATGTCAGCCTAAGAGAAGATCAAGTCGGCCTAAGGACACATTCTACCCCACAAGAAGCCTATAAAGGAAGGACTGCGAATTCATTTGGAGCATCACTTCTAATCTTCTCAACAACTGGGCAGAAGTGCGAAAATTTTGTTGTTGGGCAGAAGTGCGAAGTGGATAGCTGGGAAAGTATGTTGTCGAGAAGCCAAAGTGAATGCGAGTTTGGAAGAGTCTAAGGAGAAGAGAAAAATTGAAATTTTGGTGTTGGTATCACTATGTTTTGTGCTCTGGATTGGGAGAACGAAGTCTTCCAAGTTGGATTGCTGCCAGAAGCTGCGGACTGTTGCAAGCTGCTGCATAGTCGAAGTTGTTGAGAAGAGGTCAATCTTCTAAAGGCCGACTTTGTGTGGAGGGAAGGTTTGGTCAAGGTCTAGGGTGAAAAGTCTCAAAGAATACTATTGAAAGGAAGAATTACTTTGATTGGGTTTTCCCCTCGAGGGGGGTTCTGCCCTTGCATGTGCCTACATCGTGTCCATTGTTTTATGTGTCGTTGTTTTTGGTAATTGTTTGATGAACTAAAGAAAGAAGATATAAAGGATCGTAATAATAAGAAACATCACAAGTAATTATCAAGATTGAGAAAATCTTTACTGCCTTTCTAATTTTCCAACAATGCCAAACAAAACTAAATAAATAGAATTAGAAATGGAAAGAAGTTAAAAACCTCTAAGTCATGTTCTATGTAAATTAACAATAATAAAACTTATAATTTTGTCATAGCTCATCATTGTTCCCACCATTGCTCAAGCTCTACTAAGATGACCCCTTACATCCCACGACGCCAATGCAACCTGTTATTTGCAACCTGTTATTGTCCAATTTAGCGGCCTCGACAAAGTCCTTCGATGTGCTATGGTGGTACCACGTATGATAAGTGCCCACTATCAACTCAACATGAATCTCCACACTTTAGGTCAACTCCAATAAAAGCCAAGGGAGGTTTCCCTAATCTAAATATAGATAACTACACCAAAGATAAGTGACGAGTGCCTAAATGTGATGTCTAGGGTGAAGGCTGGGGTTAATTAATTAATTACTAGTTCTGAAATTTGAAATAAACTGCATAAAAAATGCAAACCAACAAGCTAAAAATCACTCAAATCTTATAATATTGTGCTCTAATGACAACAAAAGGTGAATGATAGATGAATTCCTTATACAAATCAACGTAGTCGAGCAATTACCACATATCTGCAACACTTCTTTTTATAGTCTTTCCAGTGGGTGCAAGGGCCTCTTCAAGGCCGAATTCAAGGGGTTGGCTGACCTGATCTCTTATAGGTGGTTTCTACACTTTTCATGACATAAAATATTTTTCTTTACATTGATACATAAGCCCTGAAGGGACTTTACACCATGTATTTGACTTGACTCAATATACAAACCTAAAGCACACAATGGATGTTTGACCTAGGACCGAAAACCATGGGCAAGAAACCCATTTACAAAACAAAAAACTTTTACAAAATATTTTTCTTTTCTTTCTTATGTATAATAATAAGTTATGACATTATTACAATTATGAAGACCAACACTAGTTACATTTTTCAACACAAGTAATAGCATTGTGAAGAATCATTGGTGAATTAAATGCATGAGTCTTGCCTCTTGAGGATAGCTAGTTAGTTCATTAGCTTGTCTCTTGCACTCTTGCATAAGCATCTATTTAGCAGTTGGATGTGTTTGTTAATCTTCTCTTGCATTCCATATCAATGTTACCAATCTCATCTCTCCTTGTGCTTAATTAGTTTTGGATACATTTGTGCTTAAGAGGAAATTGCAATTGGTTCGTAATTTAAGTGATAAGTAGATATTGTCTCATCATTGTGCTCTAAAGTTGCTCTTTTCTAATTGCATAACAGAAATTAAATAAGATCTTATTGACACATTAATAAGCTCTAAGAAGCATCTTGGATAGTTGGAATTGCTAATCTTGTTTCATTGGGATAATCTCTTATTTGAAGTGCTTCATTAATTGCTCTTATCATCTTGTGTTGTCATTGTGAGCATCTTGTTTCAAGTAATCTAATCTTGTTGAAGCATTTAATATATTTATAATCTCATTGAAATCATTCGTATCTTGCACCTTCATTCTAAGTTAGAAATGCATCTCTAAAATTTACCTCCAAGCATAAGCTTGGTTGAAAGAAAGATGAGACCACCTTCTTCATCTAATTTGAGAAATTTAGACCCTCATTCGCAATTAACACAGGTGACCTTGCAGTTCTCTTGTGGAAAATCCCTTGTAGGAGAAGAGACACTTGACTAGTTAGAAGTCCAAGGTAGGAATCGTTAATGAGGCCTTAGCCTTCTTCCCCAGAACTTCTCTCTACAACTGGCATTGACTAGCTTCAAGATAATTGAGAGTAAGGATTCACCTAGACTAGGCATCTAATTAAAATTAACCAAGATCTTGCATCACACATTAGATCTAGGTCTTGCACTTCATTTAGGATAGAATTTGCATTCCGCGGCAATTGCTCATCTGGTAACTTGGAATATTAATCTATATTGTGCAAGTAATTAGTTTAAAGGCACTGATCTATCACTTATATCTTGAGGAATCTAATCTAATTGTGCTTAATAATCATTCTTTCCATTCAATTTTAAAACCAAGTTGCTAGGTCATTCAGTTGTGTCTCCTGTACTTATTGGTTCCCAACAAGTTTCTCATCTTCTCATCCATAGTACTACCCCACTTAGCCTGAATTTAGGAGACAGCATAAATGGAGAGGGCAGGGATCAGAGTGACAACCCCTTCCCTGAGTGTTGTCGCAATTTCGTGTACAATTTGAGCAACAACAAGATGCAACATAGAACTATGTTTTTGCCAATTATCCAAAGCCACAATCAAAAACACACGACGGGCAAGATCCAAGGACTTCAAAGCATTCCTACAGTGAGACCTCCACGTATTAATGAAGATAGAGGATTTCAACATCAGGGAATCCAACACAAGGATTTCCCCTAGAAGAATCAAGTTTATGATAAAGATGCACGAAAAAAGGATGCCTGTATATATATCATATTGAGTAACGGAGCAAGAGTCGACATCATTGCTAAACATATTGACATCCATCATCCAGTTGATGTAAATGGATCCTCACACCAGTTAGATGATTATCATGACTTATCTTAGTGTGGCATTAATCTCAGATCCAAAGGGACTCCCTGCGTTCCAAGTAATTTCCCTTATTGGGAATGACTCAACGAGCATAGGATTGGGGGTACATATTTGATTGATCCACCAAGGAAGCTTCTCTAGGGCTAGAGGGAGCTAAGGAGAAAGGCTCCCTCATATCAAGTAAAAAAAGAATCTAGTTTTCATAAAGATGGTTGACCCAGAATATAAATTGGAACTTACAACTTGTATTAAAAGGTTCTACGGGTTTGTGAAACCCTAAAACGAGACCTATAGACTTAGTTGTAGTGCAGAAGTTTGCAAGGCCATCAGTTACTTTCTTGCAGGGCAAAATCAGTGGCCAAAAGTCTTGTCTTTAGAATTATGGTTTTCATATTCACTTGACCAGTTTATGTTCTTGAAGATTGTAAGTGGTCAAGATTAAAGTGTGGCATCAAATCTCTGTTTAGCTATGGGTTTTAATTCAAAGTTTGAGAACCAAAAATTGATGCTCAAAATAATGAATGCTCATGTCAGGGTTTGAAGTTAAAATTATGATAAGACCATGTGTTATTACTGATTCATTTGTTGATGAATACGATCAGATCGGATATGACTATTGCATAGATCAGAATATGTATTACAAGGGAAAGCGCAGCCAGGTACAAGAACTAGAAGATTTAGGGTTTGTAAATCCTATAGCAAGATATAGAGTGTTGAATACAAGGGTAGATATGGCGTTGATGTTATCCTATTGTTGAGCTCCTGATAAGGCTAGATATATCAAGGACAAAGAAACCCTAGCTCATACAATTCATACAAGGAAGTAAAGGAAAGTAACATACATTAGTAGTTGATGAGGAGGACGAGGATGATGAGTTTGCGGATGACTTTCAATGATTTCTGCAAGAAGGCAAGGATCAAGAGGGAATTGACAACTCCCTACAATCCTCATATCAAAAGATAAGTACTTCATAGCTTTCTTGCTTGAGTATTGCTTTATTTTTTTAATGATGAGCCGCTTGTCTTTGTCGTTTCATCCATGACCTCCTAAAGAGTTTTTTGCAGGTACATCGTAAAGGATGCCTCCATAATAATTCTGGCAGTAGACAGAAGCATCGTGAGGAACAAAGCAATTTTTTGTGGCAAGAGGACTCTCCTAAGATCGAGTTCAAAAGGGAGAAATTGTATTAACATCTAGAACCGTGCCAGATGACCGAAAGAGCTCTTAGTTCAGAGGGAGTAGACTACCATCAAGTTTAAAGGATGCCATGATGGAGGAAATTGTGCCAAAACCTAGAGGGAATCCAGTGGTAACTTCCAAGTGGATTTACAATATCATGCATGCAACATAGAGAAGTACAAAGCAAGATTCGTGAGGTCCTAGAAAGAGGGAGAGGACTATGAGGAGACATTTTCTCCAGTTACCAAGTACACTTCTATTAGAATTATTATTTCTATTGATTATGTTAAGGATTGGAGGTTACATCAAATGAATATAGAGACCACTTTCCACAATGGAATAATTGAGAAAGAAGTGTACATAGAGCAACCTAAGGGTTTTGAGGTACATAAGAGGGAATATAAAGTCTGCAGATTGAAGAAAGCTTTGTACAGACCCCAAGCATGGTATTCTCGAATTGATGGATATTTGTTGAGTCTTGGTTGATCTTATTATTATATGACTTATTTCTGATGGGAGCAAAAGGACTCACATGACAAAGGAAGCAGCAGTGAAAGGATGCTTCAATGATAAAGGGAGCAATCAAGCCCTATTTCAACTTCAAAGGGAGTTGACCTCTAAGTTTGAGATAAAGGATCTAGATTAGATGCATTACTTTCTTGGTCAAGTGAAGTATATTATTGAGATCCTTCATAGATTTGGGATGATGAACTGTCATGAGATTGAGTTTGAGATTGTCAGACTAGATGCTCAGAGACGGGAAGTCTCTAAGAGCAGTATACCTTCTATGAGTGGACCATGCCAGACAACAGATATGCTTCAGTGACTAGAAAGCAATGGTGGCAGAGGAAGCAGCCAAGATTGCCACAACAGGATTTGTTTCAGAGGGAGCACCCAATCAAAGTGACGAGGAAGCAGTGGTGGTAACGAATCAATGAAGGAATTCAGTCAGTTTATGACTGAGCCAAGGCACGTCGCTCAAGCATGTATTGAGATATTTGCATGGCACAGTCAATTATGGATTGAGATATGTCTCAATTGATGAATTACAATTGCAAGAATATACAGATCAGGAAGAGAGTGCAAAAGACAGGAAGAACACATCAGGATGTTATTTCAAGATGACCAGGAAGCAGACATTTGTCACACTCAACATTACAAAGGCCAAGTATATTGCAACTAGTTTGGAGAGTTGTAAAGCAATGTGGCTTCGAAAGCTACTCACAGGATTGCTTGATCAGTTGTTGGAGACAACCCTGATGATAGGTCAAAGAAAATTGAGATCTAGTAGCACTATATCTGAGATATGGTATAGAAGGGAGCAGTGAGGCCCCAATGCATTTCTACAGATGAGCAAGATGCTGACATTCTCATAAAGCCTTTGTCCCAAGGTGAAGTTTGTATACTTCAAGGACAAGCTTAGAGTAGTTGATAATGCTTCCCTCAGTTAGAGGGAGTGTTGATGTTGTAGCATCAAGGATAGGCATTCTTCCTAGGTCAAAGGTACTAACCAGGTTGTCATGTAATGTGGTTAGGGAGAATGGCCCCGAGATCATCAAGGCCCATAGTGCTCCATATTGCCAAGAGGTGGTTGGCTAGTGGTTGGAGTGAGTATTGAAATGGTCCAGAGAGCATAGAGGCCCAGAGTGCTCCCCTGGTTAGAAGGTTTTGACCATATTGCCAACAGGTACTTGACTAGTGGGTAGAGTGAGTGCCTTTAGCATCGAGAAAGTGTACTTCAATTGGGATGCAAGAATGGCGATTGCCCGGGGTTTCACAATAGGTCAGGTGTTGACTAGGTTCCAAGTGACGACTTGTATAACTGATGACCCTGGACTAGTATTGTTGACACCAGAAGATCAAAAGGCCAGTGGGTGACTAGATCCATCTACAAAGGACAGTTGACTAGTAGGAAACTAGATCCCTTTGCATGATGTTGATGTGGGATGCTTTCCACGTGAAGTGGATGGATACATTAACATAGCAAGCTCATTCAATCTTTTCTTTGGATGGAGAAATTGCTCAGCAAAGAAGACATCTGAGAAAGTCAAAGTTGAATACCTCCCTAACCAAGTGGGAGTGTTGATTTCTTTTTGGTGGCTACAATCAATGTGCAAGTTGGCCCTTAAAGGAGTTAAAAGGAATAAATTTATAATTTGAATCTGAATTTAATTTGCCTCCAAAATGCTCAAGTCGGCCCAAAAAGATTAGGTCAGATCAGCCATAAAGACACACCAATTTGGACATCCTCAATCATTATATAAAGGCACTTGACCTCATCACTTGGAGACCAATTCGGACCACCACCATATATCTTTTAATTTTCTATTCACACATGCGAGTTAAGGAGGAGCTTTTGAGGCAATTTGATAGAGTCTGTTTTTTACCTGCGTTGACCAAATGTTCTAAAGCATAGTTGACCGAATTTCAGAGGTACAGTGGACCGAAAATTTGAGGCCAGTTGAACGAATTTTAAAGGCACAGTTGATCGAAATCATGAGGCCAATTGACCGAATTTCATAGTTTGTTGATCGAGTTTCCTGAGGTCAATTTGACCGAGTTCTCTAAGGCTTTGACCGAGTATGTTATGGGAAGTTTGACCAAGTTGTTGACGAGGTTTGACTTCTGGAATCTTGTGGTTTGTTTGACCTAATTTGACTTATGGATATCAGATTGTAAATTTGCTTAACTGAAGAATTTCTCCTAGAAAATATTATTGGGTTTTCTCTCGAGTTTAGGTTTCCCAGGTGAAAATTTTGTGTCTCTTCGTGTGCTTGGCTCTCTTTATGATCCTACTATCATTATTGCATTATTGTTGAGATTTTCTATGTATAATTTCTTAATGACATATGTGACATAAGTGAACTTGGTTAAAGAAATTATTGGAAAGTAATTATCAGTTTGGAAGATCATGAAAATCAACAATTGCAGGTGATAGCCATCTAGTAGATGGAGCATATTAATTTAGATAAAGGCATTGTAGCTGAGTGCATTGTAGAGGTAGAGGCCAAAGTGATGAACATCACAACAAGGAATAAGTAATAATCTCCCTTCTAAGATACAACTCATGCCAATTTCAATTCAAGTCAAAACAATGCACATAACCATTTTAACATTTATGGACCATGTATTAACTGGGCTGCATATTGGGAAAAACTTCTCAATTCTTCTTATATGCAAGCGGACAACATCATCTTGGGGGGAGATCTCAATTTCTCCATTGGACATGCAGAATCTTGGGGACATAATGCACAGGTTGATTCACTTTTTGATTCCTTTAGCCTCCTATTGGAAGATCACCACCTCATTGATATCCCTATGGCTCGGCCATGTGAAAATTCCAGAACCGGAATCCTTATTGCAGTAACTGATGATATTACCCCTATTTGTTAAATTCCTCTAAACAAATTACTTGTAGTTTCCTACGACAAATATCGTAATACATACATTGCAGCCTTCACTTAATTAAATATTATGCAGAAACAAGAGACTGAACAAGAAAGAAAATACAACACAATTGAACCGTTATTTTTGGACAAATGTCCCCGAAAAAACCCAACGTAGGAAAACCGGTGTAACAGTTCTGAGGGTTTATTATTATTAAGCAGTAGCAAATTCTAAATACATCTCTGAATACCTCTCAGGTTATTCAATTACGGAGAAAGAAATACTGGCAGAAAGATTTGTGAGATTACCTCACACAATCACTGAGAAAATCCCAATAGATCTGAATACTGGATGAAGTGCCTCTCGCAGGCCCAACGCTGCCTCTGCGCAGTCCTCACACAATCTCTTGATCTCTCGGTGTGTGTTTTCCAAATGACCCTCAAGCTTCCTTAAATAATCTTCTCGTTGATATTCAATGGCCCAGATTAAAAGTTAATCAATGGCTAAGATCATTTTAGCTTGAGCCTCTTCTTCTTCTAGAAGTTATACCCACAATTAGATTAATACCCATTAATATTTTTAATTTCCTAAGTTTAGACTTAGGGTCCCATTAAAAATAATTAATAATTTTAATAAAATTGTTTCTAGGTGGAATTTCCTAAAACGCTTTCTATGTTCTTAGGAATACATGTGCCCAAGCCTCCCTGCAAAATTTAAGACCTAGAGCACATCCGATGTTACCCCAAATCAACAGGCCACACCCTACCTAACGAACAAAAGAACTGGAGATGTTATGCTTGCCAAAAGACTAGATCATTTCCTCATAAAAGAAGCTCTTCCTGGAAGTCTCTCCCTGTACAGGGAATGGGTGGGATCGGGAGGATTATCAAACCACTCTCCTATCTACCTTGAGATTGCAGGCGTAGCTCAAAAGCCAAAAGTCCCTTTTAAGTTTAATTCGACCTAGTTCAAGGATGAGTAATACAGCAAATTGGTCTCTAATTATTGGAAATCTCTTCCCCCTACTCTCGGTTAGTCTCACACTGAATGTTTTGCTAATAAGCTTCTCTGTCTTAAGCGCAAAACAATTGAATGGGCCAAAGTAAAAAGGGTGAGCGGCGATCTCATTCTCAACAATATTGAACAAAAGATAGCTAATTTGGAAGAAGTGGATGTAAGGGGGTTTGATTTAGTGGAAGCTAAAGAACACCTCACAAACCTTGAAGCAGAAAGGACCAAAATTCTTAAGGACCAAAATTCTTAAGGACAGAGAAGAAACCTGGAGACTAAGGAGTTGAGCCATATGGTTCCAATCTGGGGATCATAACACTAAGTTTTACCATCAACTTGCAAATGGTCGTCGTGCCATCAATACGATTTAGCACTTGGAGAATGATACTGGTCATCGGGTACAATCCTTTAATCAATTAGCCACCCTCAGTACATCACATTTCAATCAGCTCTTTAAGGCACCTCAGGAAGCTACTCTTGCTGAGATTATCAAACTAGTTGCAATGAATCTCAACAAGCCAGTATCTATGGGAAATTGGAAGGTACTCTTAAATGGTTCAAGAAAAACAAGAAAGAGCCCTAGGTCAGATGGTTGGCCGGTTGAATTTTATCTAGCCTTCTTTGAAGTGCTAGGAAATGATTTGCTTCTGGTCGTTGAAGAATGTCAGGTAAGTGACCGTATGTATGATGCTTTTAACTCGGCCTTCATCGCCCTTATTCCCAAATCTGACTCCCCTCAGACCTTCAATGACTGTAGGCCTATTTCTCTCTGCAATTGCATATACAAGATCATTGCCAAAATCATTGCAAACCGACTAAAGCCTATTTTATTTGACCATATCTCTTTGGAACAGTTTGCCTTCCTTAATCATCGTCAGATCCATGAAGTTGTTGGCACTACGCAAGAGGTTCTTCATTCTATCAAGATAAAGAGGCTAAAACATAAGATCCTTAAAATTGACTTAGCAAAGGTTTTGATCATACCAACTGGCTATATTTGAGAATGCTCTTGACTCATCTGGGTTTCCCTATAGCCTTCATCAACTAGATCATTTACTGCATTTCCAATGTCTCTTATAGTGTTCTTATCAATGGTTCTACCTCTCCATTTTTTCATGCTGAGCGAGGTCTTAGACAAGGTTGTCCACTCTCTCCCCTTCTTTTTCTGTTAGTCATGGAAGGTTTTGACCCATCTCTGAGGAAAAAAGACTGGGCAAACTACAGGGTATTAAAATTATCAATAGATGCACCATATCTCACCTGCTTTTTGTTGATGATGTCCTAATTTTCCTTAATGGATCGATCGGCGACTCATCTGTATTCTTTATTGTCCTCAATTCCTTCTACCTTGCCACTGGCATGGAGTGCAATCAACAAAAATCAACTCTAACTGTTGTTGAATGCTCCCAAATATGAAACACACTTTGCTCATCAGAGATTTCCCTTCCCAATTCTCCCCTTTGAAGATGGTCTCAAATGCCTTAGATTTTGACTCAAGCCCATTCACTACAAAATAGTTGATTAGATATGGCTAGTGGCTAAGATTGAAAGGACACTGAATATTTGGCACCATAGATGGCTATCTAGGGCAAGTCGCCTCACTCTTATTAAATCTATTCTGGAAGCAACACCGATGTATTGGATGTCCTTGGCTTGGATTCCAAGGGGCATTTTGTCTAGAATTCAACAATTGCGTTGTAGATTCTTATGGAAGGGGAAACAAGAAGGACATACTTATGCTTGGGTCAGATGGGATCACATCGCCCTTCCTAAGAAACGGAGAGGATGGGGCATGAAAAACCTTGATGTCTTTGCAAAAGCACTAGCTGCCAAGATGGGATGGCAAGTTCTCACTACAAAGAATTTATGGACCGAGGTCGTCATACAGAAATATATCAGTCCACTCCACCTCCTTGATTGGATCAAGCGCCCTTCATGGAATAGATCTAACATATCAACTATATGGCGAGCTATTTTGAACTCTATATCTTACATTTGTGATGGACTGGCCTCGAGGATTGGAACTGGCAACTTGGTTCGCATTGGCTTGGATCCTTGGTCTGGATGTGGGAACGCATTTCATCTTCCCCAAAGCTCATACATTTTCTCTCGAACTCAAGTATCTCTCGCCTTGCCCACATTGTTGATCCAAACAACTCCACTAATTTCTCTCAAGCCTAGAAATTCACTGATCAATTAGGAATTCCAGATAACTGGCGTAATGAATGGCACTCCTACACTAACGCTCTCTCTGAATCATATTTTCGGATCACAGATGGTGAGGATGAGCTCATTTGGGTACATGCACAACATGGTACCTATTCTCCAAAGGAAGGTTATCCCATCATTTTCTCTGATCATAAGCCCCTTGTTATTGATTGGTGGTGGCGCGCACTCTGGAAGTTGAAGGCACCTCCTAGAGAAAAGTTATTCATGTGGTGTATCCTTCGTAATAAAGCTTCCATGGGGGATAACTTACAGAGGCACCCATTCCAAGGACCAACCCGGTGCATCCTTTGTCAACAGGTTGCAAAATCAATTGAACATCTATTTATTCATTGCACTATCACCACATCTTTCTGGAATCATGTTCTTTCATCATTACATTTATCCAACAAATGGCAAGGTACAAATATCTTGGAGGCTTGGCAATCGTGGTGGTCTGTCGTGCTTCCCATCAAAATCAAGAACCCCCCCCCTTCTAATATGTTGGTGCATATGGCTGCACAGAAACAAGCTCATATTCAAGGGCATCACTTCTCAATGGATACAAGCTTCAACTCATATTATCTCAATTTATAATAATATTCCGGAGGATGATCGCCCACATCCACCTCGCACTATTATTGCAGAAACTATTGATAGAAACTTACCATGGGCATATTTTGATGGATCAACTCAGCAGAATGGTTGTGGAGGGGGAGTGCTCCTTCATCTCACTGACAATCTTTTTTACAAAATACAAATGGGTCTGGGAAAAGGAACAAACAATTATGTTGAGCTTATTACCCTCTAACATTTGTTATACTTTGCACTTGAAAAAGGATGTAGACACATTCAGATTTTCAGCACTTCCAAACTCATCGTAAATTGGTTTAATCAACAATCTGTCTATCACGTGCACACTCCGGAATATATTGGATGAGACTTTGCTACTGGAATCACATTTTGACACTATCACTTGTCATCACATCTACAGGGAACGCAACCAGATTTCTAACAAACCATCCAAGGAGGTTGTGCTCCAGCCTCAGGGGCATTGGATGATGCAGGGGCAGATAGGGCACGAATACTGCCAGTATTTTCACAGACCATATGATGATCAACAGCATGTTGGGGCAGCTAGGCCCCGAATTTTTTATGATTCTGAGTCCTAACAGTGTTTATATTTTTATCAGACTATCCATGTATATATTTTTTTTCGACATGTAATTTTGTATTTAATTTATCAGTTTCCCATCCTGGGATATATTTTTGACAGTTTTTCAAATTGTGGCAATAGCCACCCTCTTTTGCATATGCTTCCTGAAGCATCTACAACATGTAATTTTCAACATCTTAATGAAAATTGTGATTTTTCGCTGGGAAAAAAATGCACATAACCATTACAATTATTGCAGTAAAAATGGTCACACTAAAGACGAGGGTTATAAGAAACAAAGAAATCAACAAAAGAATCCCAACATACAAACACAAATAGACAGAAAGGCGAAGAAAGAAATACAAATAATTGTATTGACAAAGGAACAAACAATTTTCTATTTTTGAGTGCTCATTCAGACTATTTGAAGTGTTTGATACCTTGAGCCTTACACTTTTCTTTGACACTATTTGAATTAGAAGTTTCTTCCACTCACCTATATGATCCAAAAACCACTGGCTCGTGAAACCATATCTTATGGTGTGGAACTAGGGTTATCTTAGATCATCCTTTTTCATTAATACTTGAATACGACAGTGCTTTTTGCCAAGGTTTATGTTGCCATAAACAATATTGGCTATAAATACAGAAACAATCACCTCACACCTGCGAGGCAACACTTACTCTCTTCTACCGCCCACAAGGAACTAGTACACAGAGTTTACCTTCGAGATGATCTGCTACGGGTAAGGATACTATAGATTTCTTGGAAGCGTTGGTACTATTTCCTTCTTTGGCGTATACAAGGGATTTCTTGAAGACTTTATGGAGCCTTCTCCTTTGCCAAACCTAATTACCTTTGAATGGCTCTTTGCCCCATTCAACAAGGCTACTTATATTTGGCAAATATGAAATAAAAGAACTCTATATACAATTGTTGTCATATGAAGAGTTGTGTGTCTTCAAGTCTTGCTTGACTTGTCCTAAAAGGATTGAAGAGCTCGCGAGAGTAACAACTTGATACAAGCATCTTTTAATTGATATTGTTAACAAAATTTATAGTGCACATCTAGTTGCACACACTGCATATGGGTTTGATCTATTGAGCTAAAAAAATATCAAGATATGACTTCAGCAATTTTCCACATCAAGTATTTTAGATCATGTATATGGGTCCATGATCAGGTATAGTGTCTACATTATCCTTCCAATGCAAATGTTATATTTGATATAGTTATTATTTATGGTCCATTAGGATTGTTCATACTAGTTGCAAATTCTTCAATGGATGAGTCTCAACATATCTTTGTGGATCACTTCCTTGTACATTATGATGGTGATCCTTTTTGGATGTGCTAAATGTTAATTTTCTAACCCTCGCACCTAGTTAATTACTTCCTAGCTAATCAAATCTACTAAATAAAAAACATGACTAGAGTTTTAAGTTTTAACATAAACAAAATAATCAACAGAAGCAAATTAAATCACAATCACATGCACATGAGGATTTCTACCCTTCTTGAGATAATGGCCCACTAAGGAAAATATATACAACAAGAACTTGGAACTAATCTAGTTGATCAAGCCCTAGATATGTCCTTTGATCTACTTGGCTGATCTGGATTGCCCTTGCTGCCCCTTGCACCTTCATCGAACCATGCACACTTGAATGAAATTCCTTCTCCACCCAATCACTAAGATATCCTTCGCTCAATGTCTTGTGCTCAATAGATGTCTTGTGTGTTCTCCCTTAGCCTAGCCTTCCTTTCATAAGTTTGAGTTATTGACTGAATCCACAACCCTAATCTCCAAAGTCATTGATGGTTGAGATTAGATCGCAACATCACTTAAGATCAACGGTTGTGATTCATCTAATGCAAATAGTGTTCGCATCGCATTAGATTAACTCACTTTATCTTATAAAAGTCAATTACTTCAATTATTAAAGTAATTGATAAGATTTAGGGTTGATTAGGTGACTTCAACACACTTAGACACTTAGGCTTGCACAGAAATATGTACCTGAGCAACAAACATCAACACTACACTTGGAAACACCGCGATTAGATAAAAGCCGACACTTTGTACCTTCAATCAATTAGCATGCTTCAGTGGATCGTTCCTCTATACCTCTACCAATGGGAACCTTCACCAAGGTATGAGATCATGTTGGCGTTGACGATATGGCATTCAAGGGAGTCATATCTCCACTCTATGGCTCGTGTTTGGCATTAAAGGGGAAGTTGTGATGTGTCGATGTGAGTAGCATCAGAAGGTCTTCTACAATTGCTTGGTGTCTTGGTATGTGGAAGACATTATTTGTCTCTTCTAGTGATTTATGTCTTCTTTCCTAAGTTTAACTTAGGAAAAGTACAATAATTAATGTCAACTAATTATTGTGGACTATTGGGTTATTTTCTAAGGATAAATAATTTAATTATTTAAGTGACTTAGAAATAATCTCAACCGTTGATCTTCAAGATGTTTCTAGAAGGAAGATTCAAGATGTTTCTAGAGGGGAGATTGGGGTTAGGGATTTGGACTCAATAAAGATTATAAATTGAGGCTAGTGATGGAGATGAAGACACAACAAAGTGCACAAGTGTCTGAGCAAGACATCACAAGAGAGAGCGATTTTCTTTGTAGTGCAAGTGGTTCAGTGACCAATGCACAAAGAACGAAGAAGTGCGAGTGGGTTTGAGCAAATCCAAAGATACCAGTGATTTTACTTTTTGGTGATTCAGTTATTATTTTGGTAAATAAATAATAAACTGGGGATAAATTAAATTGACATGAGAAAATAAATCTAGCTAGTATCAAAGCTATCTAGAAGACTATGAAAGAGAGATCTAAGATCACAAGGGATTGCAGGAAAGAGTTTTCCTTTTTGCAACAGCAAAATTATTTCTAAACATTTTACAGTTGGGTTTTGTGGTCATGGTTGATCTGCAAAGACGGCATCATTAAATAGTGTGAGATACGTAGACTGTTTGAGCTTCAGTTTCTAATTGAGGAAGGACGAGTTAGAAGAGTCAATTTGACTCGGTTAACAAATCAATCACAAGTCCGAGCTCTAAAATTAACTTGCCAGATTTAGCATGATCGAAAATCTTATAAGGAGAACAAAGGCACATTTGTAATTCATTTTTGTATGCACAAGTTGTGTGTGTGAGAGCTTGTTGCTAGGAGAGCGTGTAAGGAGAAGCCTATACACAGTTCAGAAGAGAGAAGTTCCTTGTAGAATTGCGTTGAGATTTAGAAGTTAATTCCTAAAGAATAGGGCCCTGTTAAGCACTAGAAAATAGGATATTTCCAACAAGGTTGAGACTATGCAAGGAAAGAGGAGTTGGTTCAAGGTTATTTGCAAGGAATTTCAGCTAAGGATTCGCGGAGGGAACTAGCTTTTTTTTTTCTATTGAAACAATGTTACCTTGTAAAAGAAATCCGATTGCTCAGACTTTTCTCAATAAAATTCAACAACTACCAGAGAGTTTTCCCAGTTGGGTTCCCTAGAAAATATTGTGTTACTGTATTGTGTGACTGTGTTTTTAATTCTGTGTTTATTCCACCGCAATTTTTTTTAGTAGAGAAATTATGGGTCTTGGTGAATCAAACCCAGTTTTAGTTGGTTCATCAAACAGCTCCAAATTTTCAAAGAAATTCTACAAAGGGATATGTGATATGTAAAAGAATCACTGGACAAAACCCAATTGGTAGAATCCTCAAATTCTCAAGGGCATTTGAGATCCAAGCAATGGGCCAAGTCAACCTTATAACTAGCCATTAAAGTCAAACAAGGATGAATGTTGGGGGCCAAATCTAGTCGTTTGAAGGTCAAGCTAACCATCGCATTTCAAGTGGAAAAGAAAGTAGTCGCAAAAAGTCAAGTCTTCATCCAAAGGACCAAACCAAACTACCGAGGACCAAGTCGAGTTCTTCATGGGCCAAAATCACTCCAAGCAAGCAAGTTGAGTCAAGCAAGCTAGTCGTTGGGTCATCCATGTGGAACATTGAGCATCTTTTGACTATTATTTCCTACCTTTTACCTTTCCAAGGTCAATGCAATTGAAACATTGGACTTCCAAGGGACATTTGAGCCAAGTTGAATTTCTTAAGTGGACAAATTCATGTACTAAAAAAATATTTTGTCATAATTTACTTAGTCTCTGACATGTGAATGAAAAGTAAAATATTATTTTTGAGAGAGGTTAAACTAGCCATTATCTAGTTGTTACAAAGAAAATTATAAAAATCTAACATCTCTCAAGTTGTTGTTGAATTGTGAGATCAAATATGCCCTAATTTAGAACTTCCATTTTTGCGAACACTTTATCTCTACTGCGCCTATTGGTTCTTTCTATTTCATGTTTTTTCAATACGTGTTGTAATGGGGCTTTTAATAAAATAAGTCATAACTAGTAAGGATTATACGAATTTGGAGGGATGATCCATTGAGGGGCTACTTAGCCACATGGAGGGAGTGAACAATGTGTTAGTCTTCTTCATTGCTTTTGTTGTAGGTGGAGCAACTTAGAACTAGGGATTGGACCAATCCTTATAAGGGATAGCTTCAACCAGGTCAAGGTCTTTCCACCCAAGGTTGGGGGCAGTGGCTCCCCCCCCCCCCGGAACCTGCTCCTAAAGTGCATTCCCTTTGGGAGCAACTCGGGAGGGAAATTTTCGCTCCCTAGTCTTTTTTGAGAAGGGAACAAAAAAACAAAAAAAAAATTGTAGTAACATTCCAAATGCAATTTTTTTTCAAAGAAACAAATAATTTTTTAGTGGGGCAGCCTAATGATCAAGCCTATGGCCCTAGTATTGATATGTGATTCACAGTAAATTGGTAATGTTAAATTCTTAAAGTAAAAATAACATTCTCCTTAATCTTCATTTTCATCCTTTTCCTTTTACTTAAATTTTTAACATTACCATGAAATGACTCAGGATGTTTGAGAGTGGTTCCGACCTCATTGAATTTCATATGGAGAAAGCAGAATTTTAGATCTCATTCAAAATCTAGCAGACTTATCAGCTTTTCAAGATTTCAAGATTGGGGGGATTGCAATGTTTCCATTGGATTTTGTTATGTATTAGGGCATGGAACTCGTATTTAATGAAAAGCACCAATCCCTCTATGTACCTTCATGTTAGTGACAGTGGTTGTCGAACTCCTCTATCATGACCCTACTAAAAATATACCCATCACTCAAACAAAATCTTGACTTGACATGCTATGTTTTTTCATTCTTATGTTAACGCTTAGAGGGTGATATTAATGACAAAGATCCCTACACAGATCCAAAGGTAATGACAAAGATACCACTGGATATTAATGCTTCGAGGGTGATATTAATGACAAAGAACCTGATTTTCCAACAAGACTAAAAAATTTAGACATTTCTCGTGGCAGCAAGAGGCCCAAGCATAAGCAATAAATAATAGATTTACTTGTCTTTTCTAGTTTCTAGTAGTTTTTATCATTGTTGACTCTTTCATATTTATTATGATATTTTTTGTAAACAATATATGAAAATTTAAGTTTGAAGTTGGCAATTATAACTCATTGGTAATGAATTATGAATATGATGCTTCGTGAAAGTTGAAAGTTGTTTCATTTCATTTCATTTTATAAAATTTCATTTCATGATAGATATTCTTTGTTGTAATGATTACACTTAGCTCACAAATACAACTTTGGTGATCAATAATAATAAATGTTATATATTGAATTTTGAAAGATTGAAACTTTAAGATTGATGAATCATGTGACTCAATATGTTGTATGTTACTAACTTGTGGACGTGGTTGGTGAAGATTATAACTTCTAGATGATTGATGTTATATGGTTCAATCTATGTTTTTATGCTTTTATATCTAATTCATCATTCTACATGCTTTTGTTGACATATATGCATCAAAATATAAAAAATATATATTATATAAAAATTCGCTCCCAAACCGGGAGCTTCTGAAAATGTCGCTCCCGCTCCTGCTTCCCGTTTTTGCCCCCGCCCCCAAGTAACCTTGTTTCCACCAAACAGTCAACACCATGATTAGAGAGGTCTGTTGGAGGCCAGTCCTGGTTGGATCTCGAACATTGTGGAGAGTTTTTGACACAAGTGGGGGCGATACACTCTTCTCAAGTCCAAGCCCACCTTAGTGTCCAAAGTGCATGGTCAACTTAAATATAATTGTGATTCACAATGACTCAAAAACCAGCAATCTAAAAGGTACAAGTTGTGGCCAAGGTAAGCCATTGATCAACAACCAAACTTTATTTTAAAATCCAAAACCTTTGATTTCCTATTTTAGTTAGCTTATTTCACTAGCTTGCTTTTAAAATTTTATCATAATTTAGCTAGTAACCCTTGGGATTTTAAACAATAAAATTATATCCAAACCAAGTGATCAATATACTTTGATCTGAGCTTTCATACACGTTATCTTCATGGATATATTGAGTTACATATTGCAGACTTACAGTGAATTACAGCAACATCATATTCAGTTTTTGTAGAAAATTCAAATTACAAGGCTCCTTTAAAGTAAGTTTTATCATAAGAACCTTGTAGTTAGTTCCCAAATTGATTTTCCTAGTTAATATGTTTTATTTTAGGCTAAAATCAATTAATTCCAGCCATTAAAACTCTTATTTCTTCGTCAGAAATTATTTCTGGGTTTTCACCCACTGGGGTTTGACCCCAAGAACTCTACAACTAAATTTCCAACTTACTGGAAATTCTTTTCTATTGCAGATTTGAGGCTTCAGAGTGATTTAATATCATCTAAATTCATCTCCTAACTTCCCCACCCCTAGATCTTCAATCTAGAGTGCTTAGGCATTATTGGGTGGCATTTTTAAGGGTTGTTGCTATTGTTTTCTGTGTTTTTTTACATATTTTCAAATCTGCAATCGCAGGACAACAAGCAATTTAACACAATAACCTCTCTAACCAAAGATCTAAACTAAGAGCACCTTATATTAATTGGTTAGTATATTAAATCTAAACTCATTTTGACTATTTTTATGTTATTTATCTTCAGTGTTGAGTGACTTATCTTGATGATTTATATTTTTTTCTGCATAATTTATATTTTAAATCAGCATAGAAGCAAACAATCAACTCCTCTTTTCACCCAAGACCTCATATAAGGCACTAATCATTCTCTGGTTGGGTGAAGTTATCTTAAATGTATCCTCCCATAGCCTTTTAAGAGAGTTGAACTCAAAGAGTAAGGACTTGAGCCAAGGTGATAATGTACCCATCTTGTGTGTGCCAATCTTAGCAGGTTGCAAGCACCTTGGCAATCTTGCTAATTTGATCAATAACAATCCCAAAGGATGCTCAACAAGAAGCATTACAACTGAATGTCTGTAACTAGTTAAGAATGCAACCAAATAACTTGTGCAGTTTTTAAATTGAAGCAACACAATAATAACAAATAAAACTTAGATAGATGATTGGAAAGGATAACAGTAGAAATTAGAATCTAGACCATTGCAATTGGTTGTTGCGAGATCTTGATATTATATTTTACTTTTGTACGCATCCAACTACTAGGACATGCTTAGAACTAGAAGACATGGTAACAAGACACTCCCACATGATAATGAAGAAAAAAATTCCCGCAAACAATCTGCATGTATCTACTTTCTACTAAATGATCAAGGTTTAGAGTCTAGACCCTACAATATACAAATATGTATCTCTTCCTTTCAAAATTTCAGGAAAAAGAGAAACAAGGGATACTGAAAAATAGAAAAATGCATATTTAAAAAAAAAAATACAGAAAATCATAGCCATTAATATTTATTTATTTCATCATTTATGTTGAAGCTTGCTTGTGGTAGCTTGGGAAGGTCTTTTGCATAGGCTTGGTGTCTTAGCATGTAGAAGATGATTAATTGCCTCTTTAGGTGTGTGCTTGGCAGAGTAAGTGATTTATGTCTTCTTTCCTAAGTCTAACTTAGGAAAAGTACAATAATTAAAATCAATTAATTATTGTGGATTATTAAATCGATTTCTAATCTAAGGATAAATAACGAAATTATTCAAGTGACTTAGAAACGATTTCAACCATTGATCTCATAGATCTTCTAGAAGGGAGATTAGAGTTAGGGATTTGGGCTTGATGAAAATTATAAATGAAAGCGTATGGACAAGGTGAAGACACAACAACACAATGAGAGAGCAATTTTCTCTAGGGTGAGGCTTAGCTAGATTGTAGCGCAGAAGAGGAAGAGTGCAGGTTGATTCGAAAGCGTTTCCAAGAGGCCGGATTGCTGGAGATTGCAGGGCTAAATTGGCGCAGCAAGGAGGAGGTCGATTTGTTAGAGAGGCCAATTTCCCAGGGCCAAATTTCCTAAGGCACAGAAGTCGTTCAAGGGAAAGACGCAGGGCCAAGTTGCTAGTGAAGAGGTGGACCGAAATTCTCCAAGCTGAATTTCTTCAGAGGCTAATTTCCAGTGGCCAAAATTCCTTGAGCCGAATTCATCTAGTGGGGCTGAGTTATAGTATCTAGTCAATGCATATTTCTTTGTAATTTCTCTGTGGTTCGAAACCCAGATTTTCCTTGGATAAATTAATGGAGAATTGTTGTGGGTGTTTATTTGTTGTAATGTGTAATTGATCTCTCTCTGATTTTCTTTCTGCTGCATATAAATTTCTAAAAGTTAAAATACCAGTGATTCTATTTTTCAACAATTCAAAATTTATCTGGTTAATAAAATAAATTGCTGGGAATAAATATTCGTTGCGAGAAAATAAATCTGGGCTGCTGCTATTAAGAGATTTAACAATTTGAACAACATAAAAATTCATAGGGCTGAGTAAAACAATTCATATATCACACAACGTAACTTGTAGAGTAGTTTACAAATGAGTTCAATCATGTGTTAAGTTCTCCAGAAACACTAGCTAACTTCAGATCCAATTTTATAAATTTTAAGGTCCAACTAATTGATCTTTCAGGCCGACAAGGTTGTTACAGTCTTTGCATGGGACCTACAACTCCCTCCAACTTTTAAAAATGACCAAAAAAGAACCTTGGAAACATTTCCCAAGCATTTCCGGCATCCTGGAAAAACAAGTGGCCCATTCCTGGCATTCTCAGACTTTTTACATGGGTGTACCCAAACCAGAAATGTTTATGGGCAGGAAACACCACCCTAGGTAGTATTTCCTATGACATAGGTTAGGGCCCCTCTGATACTCAACAGAAACATTACAGCTCTATGTTTATAACTGCTTAGACAGCAACCAAACAACTAGTGCAATTGTTTGGTAGAAATTACATAATAATAATAATGAATAGAAGTTAGATAGTTGGAAAGGGATGACATTAAAACTTGAAGTTGTAATTTGTTGGTGACAGATCCCAAGATGATATTGTACTTTTGTATGCATACAACTAACAGGACATGCTTAGAACTCGGATATGGCATGGTCATAGTTTTAAAAATCGGATCTGCCTTTTGAACCGGCCACCTATCTAACCAGGATTCAAACTAGAACTCGATCAAACCAGATCGAAGTTCAAACTAGATTCAATGAACCAGATATGAAAATAATACATAAAATAATTAATTTTTAATATATATATATATATATATATATATTAAGATTTCAAACCATGATTCCAAACCATTAAAGATAAAATATGCAAAATTTGCTCATCCATATACCATGTAAGTGTGAATATATCAAAATGGCACAGAGTGCAATACATATCAACAACAAAATACATAACCAATGAGGCTCTAACTGGCCTCTAGAGTCCAAAAACAATGCTACAAGTTACTGGTCCACTGACCTACTATAAATCACTGATCAACATGATCACTCATCAAACTCATCACTGATTCACAACTACTAGAAATGGGATCATCAACAAGAACTACATAAACATCATCTAGTCTTTAGACTTGGATTGCTCAACCTAACCAATGGTTTTGGTTTGAGTGAAGGATTCATCTCCTCAACCATATAGTAAGGTGGAAAAAACTTAGCATGCCTAACCAATGGTTTTGGTTTGAGTGAAGGATTCATCTCTCAACCATATAATAAGGTGGAAAAAGCTTAGCATGCCTAACCAATTATTTTGCTTTGAATGAAGGATACGTTTTTGTTAAGGCCATGGTAGAGGAGTTCAACAATCAATTCCACCAACATCAACGAACTTCAACAATCCATACCACCAACATCAATGCACATAAAGGGCTTCATGCTCTTGATCAAATGTCAATCCCATACCCTCACACACGACAAAATCAATTGGAAACATTGCAAACCCCAAAATAGTGAAATCCTGAAAACTATTATGTTTGCTGGATTTTGAGTGAAATCTAAAATTCTAGTTTTGCCATATGAAATCCAATGAGGTCAGAACCACCCTCAGTAATCCTGAGAATTCATGGTAATGTTAAAAATTTAAGTAAAAGTCACTTTTACTTTAAGAATTTAACATTATCATTGATTGCTAGCATTTCCAGGGTTGAGTTAGGTTTTTTGTTTAGGTTTAGGGTTTAGGAGAGGGAGGGTTGGTTTTATGGCCAAAGGGGGGTGTTTTGGAAGGAAAACAACCCCAAGTTTCCTCCAAAACCACTTGAAAAACTGCCATCAATAGTCCTGGACTCCCCCACAAATGTGAGATCTAACCAGGCCGGCTAGGGTTGGAACCAGCCCTCGAACCAGGTGTTTCTACAAGTTTGTTACCTGGGCCTATCTAACTGGCCAGTTTGACCAGTTTCCAATTCAAATTGATTGGTTTTTAATATTATGGGCATGGTAACAAGGTATTCACATGATAATGATAAATCTTATCATTTCATGCCAACAATCTACATGTACCATCTATTACATGACAAGGTTTTAGACCCTTTTATAAAAAAATATGTATTTACTCCTTTTAAATTCTCAAGAAATAGGGAAATGTGGGATATCTAAAAATAGGGTGATTATAGCCATCAGTAGAGAGCCACGTCATAGTTTGAAAAAACTTAAGTAAAATAGTTACAAATGAGTTCTCATGTGCTTTGGACCAATGTTACCAGACTTGGAATCGGAAATAAATCAGCGAGGCAAAAGAGCGAAGAGTTTTAATCAGATCGAGGAAAAATCAGGAAAAAATCGGTGAATTCAATAATTTAAGATATACACATATTGAATTAAAAAAAAAAACATTTTTCATTGATATTCAATAAAGCCATGTCCAAACAATGCATAATATCAATAGATGTCCAAAATATCATGAATGAATAACTATCTCATATATGTTATGAGTCGAAACATGATCCGAAGTACTGGGTCTTGACTCCTAACCTATGACTACATCGAACCAAAAGCATCTGCTTCTAAAATTTTACAAAATACTGCATACTAATCAGTAAAAACGCAGTAACTGAAATCTCTTGATTGCTACTAAAATGATACGATAATGGTTTGCTACTGAAATCTCTGACCAAGCACATGTTGAAGCTACAATGGAGCACTACACACTACACCTCTATTACACTATGACTCTATTACGTGGAGTAAATTGAAACTGAAACCATGCCTCTATTACCTTCTCGACGTATGAGTTGTAGGCCTGAGCAGTGAGAAAGTCAATTACAGACCGACTTTTAATTTTTAACCTAACTAAACTACGCAACAAAAAATGAGAGAACCCTAAAAGTTAAAACCTGTGCCCCTCGAGTTGAGGGTTGAAAATCACCTTAGTCGCCTAAATCGCAATTAATCGGTGAGTCGCAAGTGAAACTCGCGTTGACCACGAGTCAAACACGGTCAATGCGAGTTTGACTCGCCCATAGTTGAATCGCATCGTTTGAGGGAAGAGCAGAGTTTGACTCGTAATTAATCGCGAGTGATCGGAGATTCATATTTCATTGCTTTGGACACCCTAGTCGACGTCAAATCTGATTTTATAAATTTTGAAGTCCAATGAATCAATTTTTAGAGCTGACTGGTCATATTTATCGTTCTTAAAGACTCTGCAAGGACTGTGCAACCCTTGACAACTCATAAGCAAATAAAGGAACCTGGGAAACATATCCTGAGCATTTCCAGAATCACTAGGCAGCCATTTCCTGGCATTTTGAGGGAGTTTCCATGGGCATACCCATACAGGAAAGCTTTTTGGACAAGAAAGACCAGACAAGGTAGTGTTCCCTATAACTTGGGCAAAGGATGCTCAACAAGAAGCATTATAGTTGTATATTTGTAACTCGCTAGGAATGCAACCAAATAATTTGTGCAGTTGTTTGGTAGAAGCTACACAACAATAATGAATATAACTTGAATAGATAGTTGAAAAGGGATAATGTTATAACCTAGACAACTGTGATTGGTTGGTGCAAGATCCTTCTATGACATAGTACTTTCGTATGCATCCAACTACTATGACATGCTTAGAGCTAAGAGATGTAACACGTTAACCAAACATTAACATGATCATGAAGAACAAGATTTCCTACCAGTGATCTACATGTTACAGTTTCTACCGTCTTCCCTCTGATTGGCTTGTGATAATTAATATCATTTTCTTTCAGCGTTCTAGCTTCTTTATATCCTTTGTGATACTTGTGCTCTATGTCTTATGCTTTTATGTTTTTCTTATTAACCTTATTAGCTCGATTAGCTAGATATTTAGTTGATAATCATGAGCATAGATTTTAGGTTTTGGCATCTTTTGAAGAATTGCTTTTGCACTCCCACATTGTACCTCTTGCTACTGGATATATCTTTTAGTCCCATTGACCTAATTTTGAGGACATTTGTCAGATATTAATGAAATTGTCTTAATCTTATTTTATCTTATGTGCTCCTTTACATGATGAAGGTTTAGACCCTTCTCTAAGCAAATAGATGATATGTTTAGTCACTAAAATGAGAGCTCCTTCAAGAATCAGGCTCTTTGGCATTAATAATAAGAAGATCCAAACTGACGCAATTTTAAAAACACCTTTTATGTGGGAAAGGCATTCATCCACTGGTTCTTCACATGATAAAAATCATCACACTATCCTAGAGTACAAATGTGCACTTCAAATAGCAGATATGTAAACTATGGAGTAACTGCTATTCAAAAAAGAAAATATCTTCAAATATTTTTCAAGAAAAAAGTAATCTTCAATTATACTCAATTCATTCTGTTCCCGAATTCTGAAAGTAATACCTGATTAAGCATCCACTTCAGGCCTATTGCAGCTGAGCAGTCATTCTTGGCAGCACTACTAAGCCATTCCATACTATAGACTTTATCTAACGTCTGCAAAATGGTGGAAACGTTTTGTCTTCTTTCTTTCACTGAAAAGACTTCCCCATTAGAACTAATATTAGGATGGCTGTTCAACAATGTCTCAAACCACCCACTCCCAGACCTTTGCATTGATAAAATGGCAAAAAAATGCACTGGTGTGCATGAACATTCCTTCCTGTTGAAACAAACTAGGCATTAAATGTAATACCAATCTACAATGTAACACTACCATCAACAAGAAATGAATAGTGATGCTTAATGGATTGTTGCAATACCTACTGTATGTCGTGGGCTGGGGGTAGTGCCTGTGCACATTTCCCTGCAGTCCTGCATCTGACATCTGACAAGAGCTTTCTTCTCTTTGTTCTTGACGGGGAAGTACAACTTTTGGTTTAACATGTGTACTACTTTGCTTAAAGCAGATGAAACATATGTAAATTCCACATAACATCGCAAAAATTAATAATAACATTCTCCATAATAATGGTGACTTCTTGGATGCCTTTCCAACCAGTAAATCCTGCATAGAAAAAACATACTTCAGTACTGACTGCTACTGACATCATATAATCCTCTTTTGAAATTGAAAATTTATAATGAAAACAACTCCCATATCTTTGGAAATAGCCAGAGTATCAAGGATGAAGCTATGAAATTTCTTAGTCTAAAAATAGTTTCAGTCTAAAGAAAAAGAACAAAATGCATTCATGTGTAAAAATTATACAATTTATTCGTTAACCATTCCTAAGATAAAGGTTACCACGTTCTTCTTTCTATGTTTATTGTTTTTCCTCTGCGTTCTCAATTTTACTTTTTAGTATCCTTCTGCCAAGGCATTTTATAAGGCCTTTTCATTAACTTCTTGATGGCTACTAATGATCCTTCTATACTGACTACTAGGAAACTAAGTCACCTGGCACGGGGACACGGGACACATAGGACATGCAAATATGAGAGTCCGACATGGGACACGGAGACCCCCCAGAACATGACACGTAGGACACGTTATATATATATATATATATATATATTAAAAAAATTAATAGATCAGAAAACAAATTCTCCTGATGATACAAATTCAATCATGATTCATACATGTACATTGTAAGATTATGTATACAATCATGATTCATCAATGATACAAATTTACAACCAGCACTTACTACTACATCAATGACAAATATGATAAGTTGACATTGGACAAACACAAGAAATCAACCATAAACTGCAGTTTTCTCATTATGTCATCAGAATCAAAATGTATTGCGTAGGTACGAAGGGACTCCTGACTGGAATGCCAATGGAAAATAGTAAATACAAAACAAGGTAGACACTAGAACCCGGAAACATAGAATAGGAAGGAAGAATCTCATAGGCTGTAGCCAACAGGCTATAGGCTATGCCTATAGCTCATCAACATCAAAATTAGCATCAATACCACCACTGCTCTCTTCTGCATCCTCCTCCTTTGTATCCAATGCAATCTATGCATCTGTTGGTGTGGAGGATGGCCCCTTAAGAGTATCACCATCATCCAAAACACTCATATCTCTTTTGTTGGTCACTTCCACAATCCCACAACACCCAAACAGCAAATGCAAATGGACAAATGTAGTATTGGTGACTTTAAGGTAGACACATGTCCAAAAATTGGGATTCTCTCTTAGCATGAATCGGACTCCTCCCTGACACGAATCCCAAACTTCGGACACTCACCAGCAGTGAATCAGACACGTGTCAATAGAGAATCGTGTCCGACATGTTGGATTCACAACAAGTGGGGGGGAGGACGAATTTGGTGACTTAGCTAGGAAAGAATAGGGTGTTCACTTGGTGATCATTGAAATACAAGTACATTTACCTTCAACAAAGGCTTATCTCGTTGACTTTTTCTTCCCTTTGTTTAGAGAAATGCATATGATATAATATTGCGAGAAAATTTAAACAAAAAAATTAATTAATTAATAAATTAATTAAAAAAACATCAATAATGGTACACACTAACCCCACCCCCACACCAACCCCACCCTACCAACTTGCCCCCAACATAAACTATGGTGGACAAGCATGTCCACATTAGCTCCAATACCTAAATAATCAATACATTTCCTAAGAATATCCATTCTGGCTAAAGATCTGCATAAGCCAAGTTAGATCTAATTGTTAGGTCTCCCAAATAGAATGGCATAGCCACTTCGTGAAAGGTTGCTCAACAACTATCATTTCCACGTTCCCTGGACAGGGGACGTGCCCTCCAGGGTGTTGGTTTTCTTAGTGCAATTAGGGTTAGCACAATATTTTTGAAATTTTGATAATTACTTTTGATGTAGACCTTCTTTTAGCTTATTTCAATATATCATTCAACAATTATACTTCAGAAATTCAACCATAAAAAGCAGTATAACAGTAGAGATCAAAACACACAAGAGAAGACAAGATTTACCCTAGGAAACCCCACTACAAGGAAAAACCCAGCGACCTTTTCAATAAAGAAATTATTCTTGTTCAATGAGAGACGCACCTAGACCTATGATCAAACCTGGTCTTCTCCTCTAAATCAAGTCACCCAATCTAATCCTGCACTTCACTCTACCTATCTAACCCAAAATTTCAGCTCCTGTAACAGAATTTGTGGATGTATTTTTGGTTCAAGTATGGATTGCAGTTGGTGCTAATTTGGTGATATGCACCCTTGCTATATATATGAGAAACTTTGCATATTTGTGTAAAATGGTTTGAACTTTGTATTCATATTTATGCACATAAATATTTATGAATTTTTTTTAAATTTGAATAGTTATGTATTTTTTGGTCAACCAATTTTTTAGTCCCGTTTTTTTCTAGTTCCCAATTTTGGGGTCAACCAATTCAATTATCAATCCAATTCTAATAACATTGGTTCATTGTCGATTGTTCATTTTCAATTTTAACTTTTAAGTCTTGAATCTAGATATTGATGACCTTAGATCAAGTCTTTGACTCATCAGGTTTTTACTGTTTTTCAGTCTAAGTAATTTCAATTTACTATAAACATGATACAAATTCAATAATGAAATACATTGATTCATACATCATAAATAATTTAATGAAATAGAAATAATAAAATTTTGTATACATTGATTTAAATTCATCATTCATTATTCTAGAATCTAATTAGTACTAAGGAAAATAGTAGATACTAAAGTCTGAAGACTAGAATAGTAAATTAAAATTACTCAAACTCAAAAATAGGAAAAAGGTGATGAGTCAAGGATTGGGTCTAAGATCAGCAATATCTAGAGTCAAGACTCAAAAGTTAAAACTGAAAATGAACCAATGTTATCATAACTGAATTGGTCATTGAACAAGTCAACCCCAAAACTGGCAACCATAAAAAATAAAAAAATAGACCAAAAAGCTTGTCGACCAAAAAATACATTACTACTCAAATTTTGATAAAAATACACAAATATTAATGTGCATCAATATGAATCCAAACCATTATACACAAATATGAAAAGTGTCTCGTATATATAGCAAGGGTGCATATAAACAAAATATGCACCAAGTGCAATCCGTCTTTGAACCAAAATACATCAACAAAGAGGCTTTAGATGGCCTCTATAGTCCAAAAAAATCATGTTAAAAAAATACCTACACATTATCAAAATCATTTCCTATACTGGGATACTCATCATCAATATCACCCTCTAAGCATTAAAATAAGATAGAAATGTTTAACATGTCAAATCAAGATTTTGTTTGAGTGATAAGTATAATTTTACTAAGGTCATGAAAGAGGAGTTCTACAAACAATGCTACCAAAATCGAGGTACATAAAGGGCTTGGTACTCTTGATTAAATGCTAGTTCCATACCCTCAGACATTGCAATCCCCATGTTGCCGCAAAATCTAGCAGCTCTTGTAGAGTACCCTACAAGGCAAGCACTAGACCAAGTAACAACAATAAGGTAGTGGTCCACTGTCACCACAGTCGCTACCCCCTGCTCTTTATGAATTTTCACCAATGGGAGGAATGCTAATATATAGGTCACCTACAATTGATATTCTAGGCTTAAAGTTTTAAGGTGGCACAATAGGCTTCCAAGGGATGACTTAACCTAAGTACAAGGCTCAAACAATGATGAAGACGCAATTGGCATTCCTAAGAGAAGCCAAATCTAGGGCACACGAGACCTAGGGCTTGAGTGATAACGTGTAATATGGAATGGCCTAAGCTCAAGGTACCAAGAAAAGGTTTCCAATAATATATTCTAGCAAGACAATGGCACATGAAACCTTCAAGAAGCCCTGAAGTTGAAGCTTAACCAAACTTGGGTTTCTCCTAGAGCAAAGTCACTAGGGTAAGAGAAATTATGGAGAAAAAAGGAGAGATTAGCCACCCAAAGGAATGATTTTGAGACAACCACTTCTACTCTTGATGTTAAATCTTTCCAATGCCAAAACTTCCTCCTACGCAATTTTGCACCAAGCAATGGTTGGGCCACTTGTCCTTACGAGGGCTGAAAATAGAGAGATAAGGAGAGTGGAAATAAATTTATGGATAAGATAAAGGTTGATCACCTATTAGACAAGGCTAGTGCCTAGTTCTTGGGTGGATGGAGTCTGTGGGTGTTAAATATTGGCTTATCCTTGCAAAGGAGTAAGGATATTTTGATGCCCTAGCAACAAAACCCTAACTATTACCTTTGTGAGGTATCGATTTCACTTAGGAGAGCTAGTTAAAAGATTCGCCAAGGGGATTGTTATTCGCATATTATACATGAGTGATGCATGCAATGATGATACCTAGCTTCTAGACAATTTATCTTCAATAACAATGGTGCGATCAAAAGACCTTGGATAATCAATACATTCCATAGATTAGACATTGAATCATAAATTTATTCAATAATGAAGCTCACTTACAAGATAATATGCATGTTCAATCCTTTCATTGATCCGAGATAACTTCTCCAAATACAAGAATATAGCTCCGATAAACAAAATGCTCCATAGATCACATCTCTCCAAAGATACAAGAGGACCGAATTATCTCAGAGAGACCAAATTAGTCCAAGTGATGATGAATGAAATGAAAGATCCTTTCCTCTATTTATATGAGGACAAGTCCTAATATTAGTCCTAAAGCCCCTAAAAACAAGTTTGATCATGAGAAACCCTTGGGTTAAAAGCCAACCCACTAACTTTAATCATAGATGCTCTCAAAATCCCACACGTGTCAACCACTAGCCTTCTAGGGCTAACATCGCGCATGAAAAAGGCTCCAAATGCCATGTGTAAGTGCCATGCGGTGTGCAAAGTGACATAGAAGCATGTAAAAATCATGATTTGAGTGTTAGCCCTCAAATCCACCTCAATGGCTCCTTGTGGTTCCAAAATCTCGCTAGGGCACCACAAAGTGGTCTCTATGGGTCTCCAACTGCTCAAAGTGTCCATCCCTGCTCCAAAGTTGAGGGCTTTCCAAGTGCTACTAGCCCTCTCAAGCCTCTGAAGAAGAGACCATCCTCATCTAGGCACTAAATCAACTGACATCCCTCATAAGGTGCTAAGGCCGACCTGGGGGCATGCTGGGTCTAGGTGTGTCATCCGAAATAATTATCAAATCCAGTGCAAAGTGGCAGAACATCTTGGGTGCATGAGGTGTTGAGGGTCATGTCCAATGTGTTGCTACTGCTATGAGGCCCAAGGCTCTCAACGCTTCACCTATTAGTGCCAATATACCTCTCTAATGGCCTAGGTACCTATGGATAAGGTGCCCAAGACATGGGCTGCGAAACCACCTAACAATCACAACACAAATTCTAATGAAAGCACTCAATCATTAGGAAACAAAATCATTGTTGCATCTAAGTGATTCAAGCTTCAGTGTCATGGGCTATTTAATACTTCAAATAAAGATCCCTTTCCAAAATTTGGGCCTTGAACTCGTAATGGTATTTTACTATTTTCTCCCTAAGTAGGAGTGGCTAAAGGACAACCCTATTAGGTGTTTCCAACCCCTAAGGGGAAGTAACATTTTCTCATTCCACCCTTCAATTGATAGGTGTTAGTGAATAATAATGATGGTACGAAGGGGATAAGATTTCATGGCCAAGTGTCATGGTTAAAGGGACTGACTGATGGGCGTATCCACATTCTGAGCGTACAGATGTGAGGAGGGAGCATTCGTGGATGCATGAGATGCGAACTCGGCCTTTTTTTTTCCACCCCTCTTGTGCACCTTTTAACTTTTCTTGAATTTCCTTTGTATTAATGCTCATAGCTCAAGGGTTAGAGTTTGATTTGAATGACATAGCAATTGTATTACCCATTAATGATGACCAACTCATTGATCATCAAGGTTGGGACACGCAAGGGTTCTTTCTTTTGATGTAATGGAGCAACATGTACTCAAGAACCAGGTAATGGCCACAATGAGTGAGGTAGACATCATGCTAGGCTTTTTCCCACGTGCTAATTTGTTGTCCCTGACCATCTTTTGAATTTTGATATTCTTTCATTTTAGTCTTGTTGTGGCCATAATATGCTCCTTTTGTTTCTTTTAGTTTCATCAACCTCCTAGGGCAAAATTTCCAAGCCCTAACCAAGTACGTGATGTATGGGCACCAAATCCCAAAGAACCAATGGTCAATTTAGCCCGAAGAATGGATGTGAGATAAGGGCTTGTTATATATGATGGAAAGTGTTAAGTATGATGGGGATAGATGGAGCTATGCTATCTCAATCAGTTCTTCCTAAGTAGTGCCCCTCCAATACCCATTGGGTCATTAAGGGAGGTCCCACTAGACTAGGATCGAAGATTAACCACCCATTTAAAGTGAGAAAACAAGATCACGGTCAAAACCCATCCTCCTTCCAGGTCACCTCATAATCCATATCAAATGCCCAAAAACAAAAAATCATAAGCACTCGATTGCGCAATGATTAAAGTACATGTTAAGAGGAAGCCCGCCTTCGTCCATGAGCTCATGCCAAATGGGTGAGAAGCATATGGTTGATGCAAGTGGTGGAGAAATATGGCATGTCATCAACCAGTGGTGGCTATCAGGGGTTGTTGGCTATATGGTTGGCTTATTGGCTATCAAGAATAAGAGAAAGTTTTCTCCTATAAGGTTACCCATTCTGGTGGGTAACACCCCCAATCCTGAAATCCTGAAAATTGTTAAGTCTACTTGATTTTGAGTGGGATCTAAAATTCTACTTTCTCCATAAAATCCAATGAGTGTTTGGAACAACTCACAAATATTCTGAAACAATTAATGGTAAAGTGTTAAAATTTTAGGTAGGGCCCTAGGGTTGAATATTAGGATTCCCATTCAAAAATTTTGGGCAAAATTCAAGGGGGTCAACCAGCTCTTTCTGAGTGGGACGCCCACAAGCACCCCTTTTGGGGAAACACATCCCCCACATTGAGGAAATGTTTCCCTCTGCATCTCCTTGAGCTTCCTGAAAAAGGTGACGTGGGGAAACATTACCCCAGGCATCCCCCCATCCTGGGAGAGTGGGAAATGTGGGGTGCATTTCCCCCACCCGGGGGACGTGTCCCCGTGGAACATTGTTCAAAATCTGCCAACATTGTAATAGCTTTGAAGAAATATGTTGTAGTAATTCTATAAAAAAGTGGTGTTACCTCCGTGATCACATTAATATATCATCTAGCACAGGTAAACACTATATGGATCCATAATCGCGTACTAGCTTTATGACACTTAAACACAATTAAATTAAGAATGTGGATCAATACTTGCACACTGTGAGCACAAAGTAGCAAATGAGGAAGAATCGTTTAGCAACAGAGACAAAGCACTTGAGATAAACTCAAATTCAATCACCGTAATAAAAGGAAGCAACAATGTGTGTGAGTGGAAAGATCATCCAAGAAATAAGGAATAAGGTGAAGGTGCATGTTAGGATTTCACCTTGAGAGAGGGCTCCACCATGCATTCTACCCACAGATGAGATTTCCCACATTACAAGGAATGTGAATATAGCAAAGAAGGCAAAGTATCCCACAAATGATACTTCAATGAGGAGGTCGAGGTTTTATCATGTGTATTGTTAACCACTGAGTTGCACTTAGCAAATATGAAGACTCCATATCCCATGACACACAGTGTACATCAAAAATTTTCAGAAGTTCAAAACTCAGCAGGGTATTTCAGCGCCTTTTTTCTCTCATCTTCCTTCTTCTACCTTCAAATTCCGCAACTTGTGAGGAATTGTAAAAATGTTGCTAGCATGATGAATAAAGCTATGTAACAGGCCTAGGAGACTTGGACTTAATCAGCAAGTGAGTACACCCTAGAGTGTTTTTTTTCACTTAGCTAATTATTCTCACTTTTTAACAGCGAATAATTAACTAAGTTTTTTCACTCGTGCATACCCCCAAAGTTTGGGTGACAGCTTGAAGGTTCAGCCCTATGTCCATCTTAGTGTCTATTGTCGGATGTATATTACCATGCTAGGTCATCTTTGAAATTTCGCAAAATTTGACTAAGTCTAGATAAGATTTTTAATAATTTAAAATTTCACTCAGGGCAAGATTTTTTAATTATTTTTTATGTAAAATGCGATAAAGTGATGCCAGAAGATGTTGAGGGTGTGTGAGTACTCAAAATTCATTCTCTCCACCTCAACTTTCTTCTAGGACATACTTTAGGGGCCAAAAAGTCACTTCTAACCCCTCAAAACCCACATTTCCCAAAGTCTAGTGGGAAAATTGGAAATAAAATTGCCAAAAAATTAAAGAAGTGGAGAAATAATAAATATTTCCACATGACAAATGAAGTGGAAATGACATGGAAAACCAAGTCAACTCAAAAGTCAGTCAAAGAACAAATTTCATAGTGATTTGGCACACACATCAGCATGCGCAATATTGCACTTAAGCAAGTCGAGTTGGTAGCCAAGATTGGGGTTTGATTTGCTTACTTGGCAGCTCGAATCTCCTAAAAGATCAACCACTCAACCTTACACTTGTACACATGCTATCTACCTCAGCCTATACGCACAACGAATCATCCAACACGTTGGCAACCACACGCAACAGTCTATACACAAAGTTGAGGGTGGTTGGTTGGCACTTGTAATAGGTGTCACGCATATGGTTATTGATTGATGATTTGTTGGGAGTTTGCTCCCTCTTCACCCACTTGATCAGACACATGGCAACCTCAAGAGAAAACGCATATGGAGAAAAGGATTACGCTACAACCTACCAATAATTCGATTTGCTTGATGGCACACTTGTCTTGGCAGCTCATACACTTGGAATTCGACTTGCTCTTGGGACCTTCACCATTTTTCCACTTGTCATTAGTCATTCTCATTGGGATCTTCTCCTATTGTTATATAAATCAACCATTTGGGCTCCCATTTTCTCATGGTTGGAAGTTAGATGCTTGTTGTTACTATACTCAAATTTCTATTGAATCAATAAAAAAAAGTCTTTGAGGGATACATGCTTGTCTTGTGATGCTATGCTTAGAGGAAAAAGTAAATGTATCATTGAATTTGTTCTCATATCATGATTGTGTTTCACTGAGTTTATATTGCATAGCTAATTGATTTTGTGTATAGCCTGAGGGCATTTCTGTCTAGGGAAGGAAGATTGCAATTACTTGCAATCTCCCTTGAGCTTGGCATATCCTGAGCACTTGTTGCAATTTGTTGTTCACAGTTGAACAACAAATTCAACTTTGCCTTCATATGAGAAGTCTCTTTTTGCACTAATAGTTGGTTTTGCAAGTGTTGATTGTGTTCAAGGCAGGTTACCAAGTCCCTTTGGAGATTGGGGACGTCTTCAGTTGGACCATCCAACTCCAATGACCTCAAGGAGCTCATAAGTCACTCAAGCTAAGGATTTTCCAAAGACATCTAAAGACATTGAAAGGGGATTTCTATAAGCCTCATATTCTTCCTTCCATCAAATTTGAAATTCAAGTTCTATTGGTTACTTTAAATTGTGCTTCATTTCATATCAAGCGAAGAAGGCTAGCATATTGGGCTTACATTAGTGGAATTTTGAAGTCTAAAATGGGCCTCCTAAAAAAAATGTACAACCAAAATAGACTTTATAAGAACCAATAGGATTCAAGATGATGATGTCAACCATGGGGGATGATTCACCATTTTTGGAGTAAAAAAGTAAAAATATTAAAATAATAAAACTATTTTTTCAGCTCGTATTTTAAACTTATCTCCTTAAGGTTTTACTCAAATTTCGAGCGGGAGTACTTGTTGGATGAAAAATGTAATTCTGCATCCAAGTAGTACCCATGTTGCATACTTTCTATGGACCCTGCTACACGGAAAATGAGAAATAAATGACAAAAGTGATTGCTACACGGAAAATGAGAAATAAATGAAAAACGTTATTGCAATCACGTTTTTCATGTAATTCTCACTTTTCGTGTAGCAGGGTCCATCGAAAGTATGCAACATGGGTACTCCTTGAATGAGAAATCAATTTATGCATCCAATGAGTGTTATGCAACATGGGTACTCCTTGAATGAGAAATCAATTTATGCATCCAATGAGTTTTGCCACTCGAAATTTGAGTAAACCCACAAGGTGATAAGTTGAAAATACGAGTTGAAAAAAAAAAAAAAAATTCTTTTTTCCCGCTAAAATTTAATGATGTAATCTAATCTTATTTTATTATTTCCACTACTATTTTATAATTTCCTTAGGAGGCCCATTTTAGACCTCAAAATTCCCCTAATGAGTCCCATCTCTTCATTCACCAAATCAACTCATGCGAGTTGGTGTACTGGACGAAGTTGTTGTAATATAAGTATGTTTGAAGTTGTATTTGATCCACAAACTTCTTCCCATCTCATGCATTAGATTTACTCTTGCATATTTGAGCCTCTTACTTATCTTGCACACTAGTCCTCTCGTTTTGCATATGGATTGGAGGTGATTTCAAGTTGGAAGAAGGCTTGGAGGCAAAATCGAGTTTGATAAGGGGAGCTAAAGCGCATGCCTTGGAGTCATTTCCATTTGAACCTTTTCATCTTCCAAGAGTCTCACAAGTGTGAGGAATTGTAACCTTGATATTTTCTTCATTCAAGGCTTTCAAGCCTTCACTCAAGAACTTTGTCTTTTGTAACATTTCTCGAATCACTCACTATACCTTTGGGAAATAGTATTTTTTTAGTTTCCCAAAGCAATATTGTAAGCTCTTCCCAAAGCTAAGTCGTCATCTTTATAAGAGGGCTCTCACACAACTAATAATAAAAAATTATTCTTCCTTGGGAGCACGGGGATCATCCCCTTGGCATCTCATCCTTCTCTCTTTTGAGGGAAGGAAACCTTGAGTGCGTTTGTTGTGGTCTTCATCTTTCATCTTTTTTCATTTCTTGCAAACAATTTAACTTTTCTTTCTTTATGCTAATGTTCTTGATCTAATTGCATGCCATCTCTCCATTTTACTAATGCACATTTGAGCTACTTGTTTATTTCATGTTTCATCTCACTTAGCTATCACTACTTGTTAATATTCATTTAATCATTTTTCATGTGAGTTTTTGTATAGAGAATAGAGAATAGGACCCCTTCCTCAATACTATTTTCCCAAGTTTGTGAGAAAGGTAAACACGTGACCAGGTAGTTCAAGTTCGGCTTATCCAAAGTTGGAGCATTGGCACATGGGTTGACTTAGTGGACAAGGTGGATACTCATTAATGAAGCTAAGCTTCTCCACTTGAGGCCCCCTTGCAACCATCCCTATCCTTACGAAGGTAAAAGTTTAAAGAGGAAGTTTCACCTTAGAATAGGTAGAATAGGCCTAATAAAATAAACCAAGAGCACTCTACATCACATCAATACATCTTATATGTTTATGTTATCTTGAAGATCAAGTTTTATTTGCAAGTATCATTTACATCCAAGTAGCATTTCACATTTTGCAAGTATTGTGGATTTACTTCTACAAGCATTTACATTCTTGTACATGTAGCATTTCATTTGAAGTTCACTTGTTTATCTTGAAGTATTTGGAGCTTATTTATTTATCTTGGAGTATCTTTCATTTCATTGAATGCAACTTTTCCTTCAAGTATATTTCATGTAAGCACATTTTACTTTCAAGCGCAATTGTATCTTTACTTACTATCTTTCCATTACATGTTCTTAATTTACAAGTACCATTTCTTCCCTTGAGCATTTATCTTTTGCAAGTTCACTTATTTGGCACTAGTCTTATCATTTCAATTCTTCCAAAGGATCTCTCATGAATGGTTATCTTTACATGCTCATGGTGATATCATTTACTTGTTGAAGTATTTACATGTTTCAAGTGATCTATTGCAATCTTGTAATTTGATGGTTGATGCATCTCTTAGCTAACTTAATCATTCATTTCCTAGAACTTGTTTAGTATAGCACTAACCAAGCCTTAGATTTTCCTTAGGATCTACCCCCCTTGGCTTCGACTAGGAGAGAACCTAGATGGAGGAGTTGGAAATTGGGTGATAGCCACAACTCACAGCTTGCCCCCAAGGCCACGCCAAGTGGAGTTAGGGATTTTCTCCATGCTAATCTTAGGTGTGGATTCAGGGGGCAACATGTGCCATACATTCCTATGACTATCACAAACACACATTCTCATGTTGGCTATAGACACAAAGCATTTTCCAAATCATGATATCGACCATTTTAAGAAACTAGTCATCAACACTACATGAAATAGACACTCCACTCCAATAAGGACACTTTACAAGAACATGCCATCGATAGTATAAGTATGAAGGGTAGGGAAAGTAGAAGTAGTACACGATTAATCAATTCCTATGGACATGAACTGCCCAAATTTGGAGAATGCATGCAATATCTTTAGAACAAGTATATCCACAACTTTAGTAGATGCCCTTATGTAAGTGATTATTGAAGATTATGGTTATGGTGTCATTATCTTTCAACCAAATTGTGGCCCAAATCAAAGGTCAACATGATGCATTCATTTATGGATTTCTCCATGACAACCACTTCACAATTCAAAATTTGAATGTCAATCAAGATGACATGGCAAGGGTAGGAGGAGATATAGTAGGATTTGGAAAAGGGCCCAAGGATAATCAACCTCTTCTCCATATTTCCCACCCCAAGAAGTAACAACTTAAGTGGGCCAAAATGACATAGTCAAAGTTGCAATGGACCAGGTGATTATTGCACTTTCTCATGCAATTGTTATGGAGTTTCCAAAAACTAGAGAACACTTGAAACAACAGAGTATTTCCCTCGGATTTTCCAAGGATCAATTGGAACCTACAATGAATTCCCAAGAGGATCTAATTATAGTGATAAAGCATGAGATGAGAACACCATTGCAGGCAATTGGGGTTGTTAGTTCTTTACTTGCGAAGAACAATCTCAAAGAAGTCCATAAATGCGTAATAAGTATTATGCAAAGAAGCAACAAAGCTACATCTATGTTTATGGATAAGATAGTCAACTTTTCAAGTCGGAGCTCAATAGAGTTCACATGAACTCTATCAAACTTCTCCTTCAAGAGCTCATTCATGTAGCTGAAATTTTGCTTGAGACCACTACCACTTCTAAGAACATTCAACTAACCTTTATGATGCACAAAAACCAGAACAAGATTGTTGTAGAAGATGAGATTTAGATTCTTCTAGTGTTGCTCAACATTGTAGGTAATGTTATCAAGTTCACTAAGAAAGGGAATGTAAGAGTGAATATTTCTATTGAGTTTATAAATAACAACAACTACATTCAAAGAGACCACCATCCGAAGGGGAACTTGACTTTGATCTATTGTTGTATGATTCATGCTACTATGGAACAAATTTCAGTAGCTAAAGGAAGGTGGCTTCAGAACAATGACCCTACTACAGAACTATGATTTTTGTTAGAGAAATAGAGTCGCCTTGAGGCCACAAAATAAACTATTAAACAACGCCTTCTCAAGCTTAATAAAGAGCACCTACAACACCATAAAGCGGCTATGGAATAAAGGTTCCAGTGGCTTAATATATGGCTTCCTTCAAAGCTACTAAAGACATTGTAGAATAGAGACTTCAATAACGTAAACAAAGAGGGCTCCCACACCATGAAATTATCTTTGAATCATCCATAGAAACATTTTCAACACTGTGAAGAATTGACCCAACTAAGGAGGTGAGATTTTCAATGATCTCCACATAGTGTACACCAACAAATCAAGTGTTGAGAAATCAATACTTGTAGGAATTAGGGTTTTGATTCCTCTTCTTGATAATTACTTGTGAATTATGTTGGCTTCGTTTACTTCTTTATTAGATTAGGTTTCATCAAGAAATTACCAAATTATATGTGTATGAAGATCACAAGAACAAGAGACACAAGATGTAGGCGCACAGCCAGAGAAAAACCCCTATAAGGGGAAAACCCAGTCAGAACTCTTCCTTCAATAGTTTCAAGAACAAGATGAGACAATCCAAGACTCTTTTGACCTAGACACAGACTTCCTCCAATCACCAAGTCAACCCTTCCTTCTTCTCCAAGCGACAACTTCCCAGTAGCAACTTCGACCTTCCAACAGTAAAATTTCAGCCCCCCAGCAACACTTCGACTTGCAGTAGATTTCAGAATTTCGGCCCTAGCAAATGCCGAGTAACTTCGCATGTGAGAGAGATAGATAGCCCAAAACTTAGATTTAGATCCTTCCCAACACACTTCTTCCTCTTCCAACTACTTCGCACTTTTTCTGCCTCTCTTGTATATCGAACTTGTTGAATGAATGTTGCAAATGGACTGGACTGCCTCTCTATATATAGCCTTTATGTGGGTCGAATTGCCCTAATGTAGGCCGACTTCATAGGGACAGGGCCAACTTGGTGTGGAGGTGTCAAATGACCTATTTGACTCAAAAATAATTCTTTTTACATGATACAAAAGCCAAAGAAGGATCTAATAAAAATGACAATGACTATATTGACTCAAAATAAAACCTAGAAGCCTACAATGGAGCCTTTGACCTAAAAATGATGACCCAAGCATGAAACCCATGCTTTAATAAGTCATTTTATTAATAATAAAATTTATTTTAACAAATACATTACATCATACAATTATGAATGAAGATCGGACCTAGTTACATTCTTCAACACTTCTTCTTAACTAGGGAGGTATTCATATATATACAAGTGCATGGAAGATCTCAAAAGACATGAACGACAAAGAGTTCTAGTACACTCAGTGCTACGAACTAGATACTTTACCAAGGTTATCTATCCAAGTGGAACTAAGATGGGTTTAAGCTTTCAGCTAGTCTAGGTACCATCAAGCTTACTTGCTAACCATCAACCCAGGGATCTAGGTGTGTATCCAAGGTCAGAGCTCCAAGACCAATGCCACCCTCCCCGTTCGAGATCTAGACATCAACACAAAGGCTGGCCAAATGTCCTCCCAAGCATCCGCCATTAGATGCTTCATCTCTCCCTATCAACTAAATTTGTAATATTGACCAATCCAAGCATGCTTCTAAAATACTCAAAATTCTTATTCGGAAGGGACTTCGTCAACACATCAGCTACTCGTTCATCTATTGGAATATACTGTAGCTTTACAACCCAATCTTGTACCAAGCTTCTAATGTAGTGGTACTTGTTGTTGATATGCATCGTCCTTGCATGGAACACAGGGTCTTCGGACATCTTGATGTTGCTTTGATTATCACAATTTATTATTGTAGGATCTAGAGGCTTTCCAAACAAATCTGACAAGAGTTTTCTTAACCAAACAGCTTCCTTTCCTACTTCACATGCAACAACATAGTGGCCTTCAGCACTACTTAACGCAACGGGATCTTGTTTTCTATTCATCCATGAAATCATTGCGGATCCCAAACTGAAACATCCACCAGTAGTTCTTCTTCTATCAGTCTCACTACCACCCCAATCGGAATCTGTAAAACCTGTCAACTTAACTTCCTTTCCATCATACTTTAGGCAGTGATGTATAGTGCTGCGTAGATATCTCAAAATATGCTTAGCAACTATCCAATGGTCATGACGAGGCTCTCACTAAAATTGACTAAGAACATTTACAGCAAAACATATATCAAGTCTTGTATTTACTAGGTACATCAAAGAACCCACAAACTTATGATAGCTAGTAGGATCGACGAGACTAGAGTCGAAGCTTCTCAACTTCTTGAGATTAGTGATCATGGGAGTAGTTATAGGCTTGGAATCCATCATACTGAATCTCTACAATAACTCGATTATGGATTTACCTTGACCCAAATATATCTCTCAAGGTTTTTGCCAAACTTCCAAACCCAAGTAATAGTGCATAAGTCCCAGATCTTTCATTTTGAATTCAGCTTCTAGCATCTTCTTGCATTCTTGTATTCTGCGCTCCACACCTGTAATAGACAAATCATCCACATATAGTAGTATAATGATTGGTTCATCATTCACTACCTTGATGTAGAGATTTGGATCTGCAAAACTTTTGACAAACCTAATTCTTAAGAGATATGCATCCATCCTTGCATACATTGCCCTAAGAGCTTACTTCATATAGGGCTTTCTTAAGTCTGCAAACATGTGTGTCCTTTCTATTTATTTCAAAGCCTTCCGGTTGTTCAATGTATACTTCTTCATCGATGGTTCCATTCATAAATGTCGTTTTTACATCCATTTGATAAATATTCCATCCCATTGTAGCAACTAGCGAAACCAAAGATCTTATAATCGTATATCTAGCAGTAGGTGCAAAGGTTTCTTCATAGTCTATACCTTCTTTTTGAAAGAAGCCCCTTGCAAAGAATCTAGATTTGTATTTGTCTATACTTCCATCAACAACATATTTGATTTTGTACCCGGATGCGGGTGTTATGGTTTGACATGAATCGCATTAACGCCCCACGCCCAAGCCAAATGGCTTCACGCTCCCGCCAGGTGGTGGCCATGGGTTTTGATAGCGTTTTGGGTGCCAGTACAAGCAGCGGCATTAAAAGCCCTTTAAGGCAGGCGGATTACCGAGGCTCTGAGGCCAGAACTTCTATCATGGCGCCTCCTTATTACTGTTCAGGTAAGCGACCCGGCTCCAGTTTTAATCCTGCGATTGCCCAGGGAATTGTTCAGGGAAATCCTGCGATTGCCCAGGGAATTGTTCAGGGAATTCCCATCCGCGTCGCCATCTCATGCCCAGTGTTCAGGATTGTGAGCTCTACTAAGACGAATGTGCAGGGGATTTGCGGTAGTTGCAGAATTGGTGGCAGGTATATTTCAGTCAATTTCTGTTTGCTCAGTTGTGTCAAGCTCACTTCGCCACTCATGGCTCCTCGAGGTGGTTATAAGTCGCCTCGCAGGGGAGGTCACTCTAGCCAGTCCAGCGGCACAAAACAGAGAAAACGGACCTGCCCGAAGAGGATTGCTCCCTTAGCGTGCGCTTCACCTCCCTCTGGTGCCTCAACGCCTTCGCCTTCCGAGGATTTGGACAACGTGGTCCAAATAGCTACTCTTTGCTATCATCGTCGGACCAACAGACCAATGATCCGAGCTCGCATTACTGTCATCTTCGATGAGGAGGATGAGGTGGATGACAGTAGCAATCAGGATTCAGGGGAGAAAATGCCCACCACCTCTGATAATTCCTCCAAGGCTCAGGACACCTCCTACATCCCAGAGGTTCAAAGCCGAATGGAGGGTGACAACACTGATTTTCCCTCGGCAGAGCAGGCGGAAGCTGCCAAAGAACTTCGCAGCCTCAAACGCAAAGCTCACATGGCCTCGGCTGAAGGCTCAATGAAGACTCAGATGGATTCTCATGGCAGTGGCATGCGAATTGAAGAAGAGGAAGACTCGCTGGACTACAAACTTTATCTCAAGCTGCCGCCTGGCTATGACAGCATTGAGGACGTCCCTGTTGGAGTCGAAGTTTCCTGGGAGCCCGACCCAATCCAGGCAGCTGAAGAAAGGAAGCAACGAGCTTTGGCACGCGTGGCTGAAGCGAAAAAGGGTAGCAGCAAATGACTATCAGCCTTTCTGGGGTAAGCCTGTACTCAGGCAAACCGCTTCTTTTGGTTTTTTCTCTGTTCAGTCCTGGTTCGATTGCTTGTTCTCTGAAGCTTCGCAGCTTTGTAAACTCGGTCTCTGATCTCGGGGTCGGATCCTTCTTGTGGGTTGCTGGTCTGTCTAAGTCTTGTGTAATTGGTCCAGGTTGGACAATTCCTGTTCCAGACATTTCTTTTTGAAGTTTTGTTTTTCTGGCTCTTACAAGCAGAAACATCAGATGTAATGAGAATTTCTTGACAGAGAGCTGTTCCATGGCTCTCAGAGGTGTATACCTCTTGTAAATATTTTTTCTCTTTTTTAATATAATAGTTCAGTCTTGACTTAGCAAAAAAAAACATATTTGATTTTGTAAATACATTTTGAGGTGGCAATTGATTTGTTACTTGGCCTATGAGTGTTTTCCAAACTCCATTCTTCATGATGGATTGATATTCTTCTCGCATTGCCTTCTTCCATTCTTCTTGATGAGCAACTTCTTCAAATGTAGTTGGTTCAGCTTTAATCAATTTCGTCATATATGTTGCATGTCCTAAATATCTCTTTGGTCTTTTGCTTTCTCTAAAAGTTCCTTTAGTAGCTCCATGTCCTTCAGCATCTTCAAGAGTATCTTTTAACTAGTTTGGCCTCTTCCTTGTTTCAGGTATGATCACAAGGTTGAATCGGCTCACTTGGTCCTTCTTCTTCTTCTTCTTCTTGGTTTGTAGTTGACTTATCATGATGCTTTTCTTCTTCAAATAGTGGTGTATCTCGGAATCAATTGGAATACCCTTGGATTTTTTGTAGGCATGGTTCTCATCGAATATAACATCCCTGCTTACTTCAATTTTTCTTCCATCCCTGATGTAGATTCTATATGCTTTTGAAGAAAGACTATAGCCAATGAAGATCCCTTTAATGCTTGTAGAATCTAATTTCTTTCGCTTGTCCTTTGGAACACGGATGTATGCGGGACACCCAAAGATTCGAAGATGGTCCACACATGGCTTCTTCCCTGTGAATGCTTCTTCAAGTGTCATATTCTGAAGGAGTCTATGAGGACTTCTATTTTGTATATATACTATTGTCATAGTTGCTTCTCCCCATAGAAACTTTGGTAGATCTTGATCAAATATCATAGTTCGTATACATTCTTCAATTGTTCTATTTTTCCTTTCTGCAACTCCATTCTATTCGGGACTGTAGGGAACAGTGAACTCCCTCTTAATACCTGCTTCTTTACAATATGCAATAAGTTCTTTTGAAGTGTATTCCCCACCATTTTCGGATCTTAAAGTCTTTATCTTTCTTTCGATTAAGGTCTCCACTTCATATCTGAACTCCTTAAACTTTTCAAATACTTCGTCCTTTGTCTTGAGAAGGTAGAGCCATGCCTTTCTAGAGTGATCATCAATGAAGGTTACATAATAAAGATGGCCTCCAAGAGACTTGTTAGACATAGGCCCACACACATCGGAATGAATGAGGTCTAGTATTTCCTTAGACCTTGTATCACTGCTTGTAAAAGGCTTCCTGGTGTTCTTTCCCAAAGCACATCCCTTACATACTCCTTCATGATCTTCCTTGATGTTAGGAATGCCATTTACCATTTGATTGAGAGAGGGAATGATCTTGTAATGTATATGCCCATATCTTCTATGCCATAATTCGATAGGATTGATTTCCATGTGAACTAGGGCTTGAGGAGATGGTGTTATGACTCTATATAGTCTTCCTTCACCAACTCCAATAACCTTCGCCTTTTCAATGCTTGAATCCTTTCCCCAAACCAAGACTTTACCATCTACAAAGGTAACCCTATCTACTTTATCTTCTAAACAAGAAACTGAAAGTAAATTCTTTTTTAAACCTGGAATATAGAGTATATTGTTGACGTGTAGTTTTGCTCCATTTTCTAGCTTTAATGATGTAGATCCAAGGCCCTTGACTGGATAATTGTTGTTGTCTCCTAGCTCCACTGCATGAGATGATTGTTCCTTTGATAGAGTATAATGTTGTCCACTTTCTCCTGTTATATGTCTTGATGCTCCACTATCAATGATCCATGCATTGTCATCATCAAGAGTACCTGTAAGTGCAGCCAACAACCCTTCTCTTTTGACTTTCTTCGATAAGTTGTAGATAATCATCCCAATCCAGCGTCCTGCAATTCTTATGATATTGAATCCCATCTTCAAGTAACTTCTCATAGAAGGAGTAACATTTTCTTCCAAGCCAACAAAGCGATCTCCAACCTTCTTCGTACTTGGCTCTGATACCATGTTGAGAAATCAATACTTGTAGGAATTAGGGTTTTGATTCCTCTTCTTGATAATTACTTGTGAATTATGTTGTCTTCTTTTACTTCTTTATTAGATTATATTTCATCAAGCAATTACCAAATTATGTGTATGAAGATCACAAGAACAAGAGACACAAGATGTAGGCGCACAGCCAGGGCAAAACACCTACAAGGGGAAAACCCAGTCAGAACTCTTCCTTCAATAGTTTCAAGAACAAGATGAGACAATCCAAGACCCTTTTGATCTATACACAAACTTCCTCCAATCAACAAGTCAGCCCTTCCTTCTTCTCCAAGCGACAGCTTCCCAGCAGCAATTTCAACCTAGAACTTCGACCTTCCAACACCAGAATTTCAACCCCAGCAAATGCCCAGTAACTTCACACGTGAGAGAGATAGATAGCCCAAAACTTAGATTTGGATCCTTCCTAGCACACTTCGTCCTTCTCTAGCTACTTCGCACTTTTTCTACCTCTCTTGCTTGTATATCGAACTTGTTGAGTGAATGTCGCAAATGGATTGAATTGCCTCTCTATATATAGCCTTTCTGTGGGTCAAATTGCCTTAATGTAGGCCGACTTCATAGGGACAGGGCCGACTTGGTGTGGAGGTGTCAAATGACCTATTTGACTCAAAAAGCATTCCTTTTACATTATACAAAAGCCCAAGAAGGGTCTAATAAAATGACAATGCCTCTATTAACTCAATATAAAACCTAGAAGACTAAAATGGAGGCTTAAACCTAAAAATGATGACCCAAGCATGAAACCCATGCTTTAATAAGTCATTTTATTAATAATAAAATTTCTTTTGACAAATATATTACATCATACAATTATGAAGACCGAACCTAGTTACATTCTTCAACATCAAGCTACAACAAACACACCAAGAATTTGAATATTCATTTACAGCAAGACTTCTCTATAGAACTGCAAAAACATTATTGCCTTTGGCTATGGATATGAGATGCAATGGCTACGGAACCATCCAAGATCAAGAGTCTAAAGAAAAGAACGTGGACTAAAGAAGGCTAAGTAATAGAAATGCAAAAACACTATTGCCTTTGGCTGTGGATCTAAGATGCAATGGCTATGGAACCATCCAAGATCAAGAATCTAAGGAAAAGAATACTAACCAAAGAAATAAAACCAAACTACTATAAAATTAAATTAAAGAAAACAACAACAACAAAAAACTATTGCTATGCTCAATAACTGATTGATCTACAAAAAATATTGATCTAAGCAAAACTAATACAAGTGCCTAGTAAAGAGATTTAAGAAAGAAAAGATATTCAAAGGCATGCCACGAATCTCTCCTTAAGGAAAGGAAGCAAAGAAAGCTATGTAAGCATAATTGTTTGTGTGCATGAAAGCACCAAAGCAAACAACACATGTAAGGAAAAAATATCACTAAAGCAAGTGGACTAAAGTAAGCAAACACATGCAAATATGTACCAATAGCTCCAGTTAGATATTCAACTAAGCCCTCCAAACTTCTTCAAACTTATTTGACCCCCTTTTGGCATATGAATCTCTTGGTATTTATATGCTTCTAATTCACACAAGTCCTAATTAGGGTGCTCCTCCATAAGGAACCTTTATGGTTTGACAAGTGTTCATGTCACGTCAAGGCTCCTAATACTAGGATGCATTTCCCAAGGCTCTAAACCCTATCCCACCTGTTCTCTTTCCACACAAGCACTCCAACAATAATGATCTAATTATTCATTATTTTATACTTTTTTTCTCCATTTTATTAAAACCAACCTATTCATAACTTAAAGTTTTCAATAATTACTTTTCATTAAGTCAGGACTTCTTTTCATTATGGCCAACTTGTTCATAACTTATATACAGCACCCATGTTTCAAATTGTATTTGGCCTCTTTCTTTTTAAGTGTTCCTCCATTAAGGTCATTTATTGACTCCTTTAGTAGCCACATAGCGATGAAAGTGAGTTTTGACAACGTCAAGGGGCTTTTAGGCTCATTCCAACAAGGTTGTTCTCCAAATCTATAAATCAAAAGCTCCAAGTAATAACAACTTAAAGGTGAGGAAGTACTTGGCTCCCCCAAAAGGGGTTTACAAGTGCATCTTAAGATATCCTTTGGAAAGGACTCTAGGTTTTCCTTACTCATCAAACATCCCTTGCAAACACCACTAGTAGGATATATTTGTGGAAAGCTTTCAACAAGCTTAAGGTGACTCATGTGCCTCCAAAATCCATAACTGGTGTGAATAAGACAAATGTGCCACAGCTCACTGCCATCATTTGCATTGGCCACCATTTCAATGAACTTATTTGAAGCTGTGAGTGAAGATGTCCCCACCTTGTACATGTGCTCAATTTCATCACAACAGCCAGAGGCAACAAATTTGGAGTTATCATCGATGTCTTTAATAACCCATTTATCTAAGCCAAATTTCACGTTTTTTATTGGCATGAGTGATGTGGTAAATAGAGAAAAAATTGTGCCCAACTCCAAGAACATGGAGAACATCTTTTATTGAGCATTATCAATTTGAACAGTACCACAACCAAACACTAGGAGAGTGGAGTCATCACTAATAGTTATTTGGTCACATTTATGCTAATCACTGTAATCAAAGTGTTAATTCTTTTATAGCAAATCTGATTTATTTTACTTCAATAATTTATTAAAAAACCCAAAAAAAAATATTTATTTCAAATATTTCTGAAATTGTTGATAAAATAAACACATTGGTATATTAGCTCGGAAAATAAAATGTAGCAGAAGTGAACTAGGGAAATCAATCACACTACAATAGCAAATTTGTGCCCAACACAATCTTCCTTCATATTGAAGTTCTTTGGAAATTTGGAACTAGACCCACAAAAAATAATTAGAAAAAATACAGCTATTGGGAACCTGGAAAACCCCACTGGGAAAAATCGACCTCAAGGAAATTGGCACTGCTAAAGAAAGTCGACCTTTGGAAACTTTAGCCCCCCTCACCAGCAATTTGGCCCCTCTCTTTCCCCTCATATGGCCCTTACACACTTGAGAAATTCGGCCTCTGGATATTTCGGCCCTCCTCCAATAATTTGGCCCTCCTTCTTCAGCTTACCCAACCTCTCTCTCCTCGCTTTGACTTCCCTAAAATTTCTCCCAAAATTCACTACTGCAATTCTCTCACTTCTATGCAATCTAATCAAGCCTCTCTCTCTTGAAAAAATCACTTCCTCAACAATAGTGTATCTTCACCTCTCCCTTAAGCTTATTTTTATAATTTCATTAAGCCAAAAATTTCTAACCATAATCTCCTAAGTGATAAATGGTTGAGATTAGAACTAAGTCACTTAAATAATTTTATTATTTATCCTTAGAACTTTGGCCTAATAGTCCACAATAATTAATTATTGTACTTATCCTAGGTTAACCTTAGGAAAGAAATCATAAAATCACTTACTCAACCAAGCTAGCACTTAAAAAGGCAATCAAATAACTTCTACATGCTAAGACACAAAGCCAATGTAGAAGACCTTCCAAGGCTACAAAATCAACACGGAGAGGAGGTGTTGATGCTTTGTCATATGTCTAGTAGCCCTAGAACCCACAGCCATTCTTGGGTGGAGGTGGGTGGTCACCAATGACCATAGAGGAGTGTACATACTTACCAAACTTGCTTCGAAGAGATCATTATTTCCAATTGTTTTCCAAGCACTATTTTCAATCTTTCGAAGATGAAAGCAGTAGTTTTTTAACAGATGTTCCTTCTTGCGGCAATATGAACATATTGCCCTCTTCTTTTTGGAAACAATAGAACCATCCCTTAGAGACTCATGCATACATGAGGGAGTAGCCTTGATGTAGACATAATCCTAGAGATATAGTTCATCCAAGTTTCTCAAGGTGACTTGATGCTAGATAAGATTACAGAATGCATCTTCCAAAGTAGGAGAAACAGATTTTGGAAGGAAAAGTAGTTTGCCCATGTTGATGAAGGTGACTTGATGCTAGATAATATTTAAAAATACACCCTCCAAAGTAGGAGAAGTTATGTTTAGAAAGAAAAGAGCATTGTTATAACAATGATAGCAAACTTTTGAATAGAGGATAGAGATTAATATGAAAAATATTAATATATTCAAGGTCCACTTTTACCTTTACCACCACTCATTAGAGTGTCTTCTTTCAAGTTCTAACACCCATTTTAAGATTAGAGAGTTATGTCTAAAATCTATTGATTTGAATGATGCTCACTGCACCAAATAGGGTTTGGAAAGCATCCCAAACATGCTTTGCATTTTCATCGTTTTATTTGATGGGCTAGATTGGGTTCCATGAATAGAGTGATCAATCCAGGAGTTCCATCCTTCTTCAGAGATATGAGATCGTAACTGTTGTCAATTCCAACAGCTCCAGATACATCCATAAACCTTTACTGCAGAGTAGAACTGCCATCTGAACAGCCCATGTATGATAGCTAGCCCCTATTGAGGTGGGGGGAAGCCATTTTCCATGCATAGATGTCACGGTACCAGAGCAGATCAGCAGTGACTTGTGGCTAAATTAGAGAGGAAAGGAGTGTATTTCCCTTAAGGAGGAACCAAAATCACAGCAAATTTCCTTAAATTCACCGGAAACCCAAGAAAAACTAGCAAGTAGGGATGTGATGGTGAAGATAAGAAGTCTGAAAACCCCTAAAAAAACTGGTGTGTTGAAAAATATGGTGCTGGAAAACCCTAATTTCAGATATATAACAACTTTGAAATAAAGCTGAAACCCTGATTTCAGATCTAAAAAATTGATGAGTGTTGGATAAGGGAAACAAAATCCACACTAGATCTAACACCATGTTTGAAATCAAGAGTTAGAGGATCTACAGTGAACTATCCAAAAAACTGTAATCCAATAAACATGCTGAAAATGGCAGCACGACAAAAGACTTCAAGGGAACACAAGATAAGCAAATTGGTGTTGATGCCCTTAGGCAAAAGAATGATGAATGTGATGATGTCACATACGAGGAATGTGGTGCACTTATACCACTCCACTAAGGTTGGGCACCAACCCCAAGCAGAAGGCCAGGCCAACATTACCCTAAATTATAATGAATATAATAAAGTGGAATAATTTTGTAACTACCCACAGGTTGGATCAATAAGAGCCTTAACCAATCGCAAGGAGGGCTGGCATGTGGCCACAAGTAAAGATTAGACAAGATATCCCAACAGCCAAACAAATGGCAATTACAAATACACTAAGATACAAAATTTACAATAGTACAAACATTTACAATTTGGAATAAATAATGAGTCCTAAATTAAAATGTTTATCAAAATATGGGATTAGACGTTAGCCCTTCACTGAATTATTGCATTAGAAGAGGTTTAAATATAACAAAATACAATACAAAATAAGTGCCACTGCTTTGGGATATGGGATATATAAGCATTAGTCAATAATAACACGTGGGATTGGACATCTGGTGATTCAACATGCATATATTACATAGAAGGACCTGATTTAAAATAACACCATATAAATTTTAAATTGTTCATTTACAAGTATGTTGTCAGTGATGACTCCAAACATGGTGTTACAACTCTGACCTGTTTTAAAATCTTTCAAAGACTTTTGAGCATTCATAAGCCTAGTAAGTGTTCTTGAAAAAAAGCCTCCTTACTAGCAACTAACTTCAACGAAGCTACTGACAGTAAGAAAAGTGGCTTGAAGCATGTATCTCCTTCCAGGTTTTCCAAGCAAAGTATCTTACTTAATCCTGATATATAAGCCCCTTGTATATACTTTCCCTTAATGAATCCATGCTTCCTGTACAGAGGATTTTTCTTATATTGCATCTAAAATCACAAATTCTCTTCATGAAGGTGGAAACCTATCACCATTTCACTCATAACAGACCTTTGGAGGCCTACTGCCAGAATGTCCATACCAATATCATTAGCTCCTCAAGTAATGTTTAAAGATGGCTTAATGATAGTAATACTATTAGCACCAATAGTTCCGGGCAGAAAGTGGATGGCTTCCAACTAATACAGTTTTTTCACATCTAGTTTCTAGGCACCTTGCCGCTTCCAGAATCCTTAGCAATAGGTATGACTGGGTAAAATTTCAACGCAACCTTGACAGAGTTTTCAGCTCCATAATTCTATAAATCGGTGTTCCAATATCTATGTAGCTGTGCATATGGAACAAAAGACATGGATGCAGACTCCCAATTTACCAATATTGCTGAAAATGCATAATAAAACCTGAGAAACACCCTGATTTGCAATATGCTGATTTCACTCTTATTTATGGTACCTGCCAGTATGGCAGTATCAGATTTTCGAACATATATTATTTTTGCTGTCATGCTATGTGGCATTTTGATCTTTGGACTGTGATGCTGGTAGATAGATAGTTAATGAGGCCTTTATTGCCTTGAGCTAGTGCTAAGTGATGGCCTGCATATGCCGCCTGCTTTTTGTATTAAACACTATGTATATTTTGTGCTATATTAATAGAAATTTGAAAGCATTTAACTGAGAAACTGTATTACTGTATCCACAGGAACTTTGAGGCCAGATCCGCAAATCCACATTTTGGATCCGGATACAGATATGGATCCACTCAGATCCATATAGGATCCACCACACAAACAGATCCGTCAAGCCCAGATATGGATCCTGTGCCACTGGAAGGGATTCTGTGCCAGCTAGCCCTCACATGCCAGATCCTAAGAAAATAAAGAATAAAATTAAAGTTTAGGTCTTTCTTTTTTTTCTAAGATGTTTGCCACCGGTTTGAAACACTAAGCAGCAGATATTCTATTTACTTTTAGTTAGATTACTAATTATTACTCTGTAGACTGTATATCTGTATAGGTAAGTTATTAATCACCTGACAGCCTGTAGGCTGTACAGCACATAATAATGCTAGCAGGAAAGGTTTGAAGCATTAAAATTTTTATTTTCAGTTTCTGGTGATGCTAACAAGGATGCTCTGGGAAAGCTCTGAGAAAGCTCTGAGACATTATATTGCCCATCCAACTCTAGGTGAAGGCTCCTCTTAGAAGTTAGAACAGTATGATACATGGGCTATAGCATGTTGTCAAACAGTGTACAAAATTCATTTACCATCATACCTAGCTGGGAATCTTTAGATTTTAAGGCAGATTTCAAGAAAGATGACTGGTTGATCATGATGTAGAGTTGAAATATCAGAAGGTGAGGATGTAGACCCATTTCAAGATATGTAGTTAGACCTACTCTACATTACCATATCAATCGAGTGATCATTGATGAGACACTCAATTTTGTATTTTCCAATTATCCCTTTTGTATGTACTACGAGGCATGATGCATCATGATTTCAGTCTTCAGATTTATAAATTATCTAATGATTTCAGTCCTAATATTGTGCTCAGGGATGGTTTGATTCTTAATTTGAATATGTTTTTTAAAACATAAAAATTATTATTTTTTTTTGTACATAACATTTCCCAGCCATATCCAGATCCTGGCTTTTCAAAAATCTGGTGGTTCCATACCCATTTCCTGGTAACTTAGCAGAAAACCCCGTTGAAATACAAAAGCCTAACGCAGCAACCCAGATCCAAATCGGAACAGGTGGACCCGAAGGCCTTACCCTCATATAATACACCAACCAAAATTGTGAGATTAGATCACAGCAGTTGAAATTACAGCATAAATTTTGAAAAAAACGTTTGAAATGGGAACCAAATGGTCTGCATCATGCTATCGGAGAACCCAGTTCAGATCAAGTGAACATAATATATCCTTTTGACCAAGTGGGTTTGTGATTGTCAACCTTGTTTTAGGTCTATAATCAATGTTTCAGTATCTATGTTACTGTGAATGTGGAACAAATGACTCTCATGGATGTGGGCTTCCAATTTACCAATTATGTTGAACATGCATTATCAAACCTGTGAAACAGCCTAATTTTACTTTATTAGGTTGACTTCAATCTTTGGCAGTATTAGATTTTGGTTAATATGTTATTTCTGCTATCATGCCATGTGGCACTTTGATCTATTGACTGTCATGCTGGTAGATAGATAAATAATTAGGCCTTTATTGTCTGATGCTAGTGCTGACGATGGCCTGTATATGCCGCTGCTTTTTGTACAAAACACTGTAGTACGTACATTCTTCTGCTGTCTTAATTGAAATTCTGAAGCATTCCCAAAAACCTTAGAAATATAAAGCCCTAAGACAGCTACCAAAATCCAAATCAGGAGAGGACAAGGGCTGTCTGATGTAATATACCAATTGAAATTGTTCATCGAAGAACCTGATTTGGAATTCCTCCATACACATTTTTATTTGAGTATGCTGTCAGTTGCCGACTTCAAACATATAGTGTTACAACTCTGTGTGGCCTATCTTCAAATCTTTCATACATTTATGAGCTTTCAATATCCTTTCAACTGTTCATGAAAAAGGCCTCCTTACTAATTTCAATGAAGGTAGCAATAATAAACAAGAATGTGTCTCCTTCCAGGAATGCCAGGCAGAGTATATTGCATAAGCCTGATATATACAAGCACATTGTTTCCTTCCGTTTGATCACTCCATCCTTCCAGTGTAGAAGATTTTTCTTCCTTGTAAATGATTATCCAAAATGCCAGATTATCTTCATTAAGACAGAAACCTGTCACCATTTCACTCATGAGCCATAACCAACCTTTAAAATCCTGTGGTCAAAACCTCCTTACCATCAGTTTTCTAATATCTAGTTCCTAGGAGCCTGGCCGCTTACAGAATCCATAGCAATAAGTGTGCCTGAACAAAGAATCAGCTCAAGGTCAACACTGTTTTCAGTTCCATAATTCTATAAATCAGTGTTCCAATATCCACGTAGCTGTGCATGTGGAAAAAATGACTTCATGGATACAAACTTCCAGTTTACCAATTTTGTTGAACATGCAAAATCAAACGTGAGAAACAGCCTGATCTTCAATTTATTTTCATTTTGCAGATTTCAATCTTCTTTTTGCTACCTGCCAGGATGGCAGTATTAGATTGTGGGAAATATGTTATTTTTGCTATCGTGCTATGTGGCATTTTGATCTTTGGACTGCGATGCTGGTATATAGATAGCTGGTGAGGACTATATTATCCTGAGCTAATTCTAGCGGTACCCTGTGTACGCATGCTACTTTTCGTACTAAGAAGTAACATTTTTGTGCTACATTAATAGGAATTTTGAAAGCATTTAAAAGAGAAATCCCGAGAAATATAAAACCCTAACAGAGCAACCCAGATCCAATTAGGAGTGGAAGGAATAACCCTTATATAATACACCAATCAAAATTTGGGAGATTAGACCACAAGAGTTGAAATTGCTACATAATTTTTAAAAACAATGTCTGAAATGGGAATCAAACTGTATGGTCCGCATCAAGTTACTGAAGAGCTCAGTTCAGATTAAATAAACACAATATGTCCGCCTGACCAAGTGGGTTTGTGATTGTCAATTAGTATTTATCTCTAAACCATTTATAATTGACATCCACGTAAGAAATGTATGCAAACCATGGAGCCTAACAAGGAAGCAGAACCCATAAACCAAAAATATAAACAAATCAATAAATCAACATTTAATTTCTGGCATTCATGGAAGAGATCCATTGAGTGCGCTGCTTAAAAGAAGAATAAAGTGACCTTATCTGGGTTCCAGCAGTCTTCAGTCATAGCTTTGAACTTGGGTTCTCAGATATCTGCCATCGCGGAGATTTGAATTTTAGTTTTTACTTGCAACAGATAATTAGAGAAAGACAAAGAGATTTTGATGGAAAGGGATTGCAATTACTTACAGGCTACAGTACTGATTGTCGCGTAGAAGCTGCAAATAGCGTTCTGCGGAGTAGGGATGCAATGGGCAGACAGTCATAACGAATTGAAGATAAAGGCAAGGTCCAGAAGCCACGGAGGAGATATGGCATTGTGTTCAACTTATAGTTTCTCGTAAATGCCAAAAACACGGCGCATTCGGGATGGCCACTAAATACCCTCCTGGATTAGATATCGATTTTGGAGGATTCTCTCTCGATTGTTACAATTTTTAAAATAACAAACACTCCATTTTACCACCGCCCTCGATCACAAAACAACAAACAAATTGACCGACTGACTGGAGTTATTGAATTAAACTGCACGCAACTCGAAACTCCAAACTCCCCTTCTCGCTCCTCCTCCTCAACATGCAGATGCCACTTTTTAGCCCTCTTCCGAATTAAATACTAATGGGCTTCCAATCTCGGAGAATTGAACCTTCTCTTGGAAAAACAACAACAATTACCAAAATCCATAAATTCTACACCTGGCCCATGTCCTGTTTTTTCTGGAATCGAGCCCTAAAACGGACATCACCTTCTACATCTGTTTTTAGCATATCAATAGATTTTATTGGAATAACAATCCCATGGTTCGATGGTTTAAAAAATGATATGAATTAGAGTTTGACTTATACATGTTTTGAATTTGAATTAGGTTGAAATTTGGGAACAGCGTGATATTTTTTTTTAAATTTATAAAAATAAAATGGTTAAAAGCCTGAGTGTTTTTTTATTTTGGTGAGAAAATTTATTATAATTTAGTTGTTAAGTTAGGTAATCTTTATTTATTATTGATTGATGTAGGTTGATTCATCATTATTATTCAAGAAAACCTATATCAATTGTAATTATTTATTGATAAATTGTAAGGGGCGGACTTTCATCCCTGCAATATGTTTTTAAATCATGAGTCATGAGTTTTGTATATAATAGTATAATATTAAATATTTTAAAGTTTTGGTTTTTAATATTTTGTTTAATAGTATAATTTAAATATTTTAAGTTTTGGTTTTTTAATATTTTTTATTAATATTGTTCAAGATTTGATAAAAAAGTGTTGGAAATGCAAGTTTGAATTAATACTATGAATCAATGATGTTGAAAAGGTTTTTGAGAAGGTCATTTTTTTCCCTTTTTTCTATTTTTTTCTTTTTTAAGACCTAGGCTCTTCTTTTTCTTTTCTTTTTTCAACTCAGGCTTTGAGAACATTGAATCTATTTATATATTCGAAAACACAATTTAAACAACTAAAAATACAATCTCACCAAAAATTATATCATTAGATTATAATAAAAAGGGAGTTGTCTTTAGTGCAATTTTTTCAACTTTCAAGTCCTTGAATGTCACTGAAAAATTTGAGGTAAAATAGTGATTTGTGTTATTTGAACTGGTTTTTTCACTGTATATATGGATTCTTCGACTTTCAAGTGCCTGAATGCGGCAAAAAAAAATTGAGGTGAAATAGTGATTTGTGTTATTTGCATTGGTTTTTTCACTGTATATATGGATTCAACACCCTGAAAAACCCCTAAGACACTTTGATTGTGCAAGTGTTACCCATCAAGTTTGTGATTTCAATAAATTCATGCAGGATCTTAGAGAAATAAGACCAGCAAAACCCACCTAAAAAGCTTCCAAAAAGTCACATTAAAAATAACTCCATAAAAAACAAAAAATCAATTAATCAAATTACATTGTTAAATAAAAATAGTGTGTTTTGACTTTTCAAATAATTTAAGTTATATTGAAATTGAAAAATAAATTAAATGTGAATGTGACAGAACTTTAAGAGTGTTGAATCTATTTATATATTCCAAAACACAATTTAAATAACTAAAAACACAATTCTGCCAAAAATTATATCATTAACTTATTAATAAACAAAATAATCTAATAATATTGTTATATAAAAATTATATAGAAATAGTAGAGGTGATTTGACTCTTCTAATCATTTAAGTTATATTGAAATTTAAAAATAACATAATATCATTTTTAATTATTTAAATTATAAAATAAATAAAAAAATTGTGAATTTGACATTCCCTCATAAAATTAAATTTGAGAATAGTATTATCTCTTCTTTTTTTTATTAATCCCTCTCATTTCATCTGGCATGGGACTATAGCAATCTTCCTGTTTTTTTTATTAGTCTCTCCCATCTGGCATGGGATTATAGCAATCAATTTGATACATTTTCTAATTTAGAAAATGGATTTAGTGTGAGTTTGGTTTTTCGTTAGGTTGAAATTTAAGAAGTACATAAAGATTGATCTTTTGTCCCATCAATAAGAAGATGAGAAGTGTATGAATATTATTATTTTTTAATTTAGAATGAATTAAATTAAGTGATTTTTTTTTAAATTTAAAAATAATATGAAGGTTTGTTTTTAATTTGGCATAGTGTGAGATTGATTTTTCTTTATTTTAAAATTTGATAAATGTATAAAAATTATGTAATGAAGTAGATAAAGTGTGAATTCGACTATCTTTAAATTAAAATTTGATAAATTTATAAAATTATGTACATGAATTAAGTTTGATTTAAATTTTAATTAATTGTTGTTTTTATTGAAATTGGAGAGTCGCATGAATATATTTTTGAAATTGTAAATTAAGTTAAAATTTGATAAGTTTATAAGATTAGGTATATGGATTAAGTGTGATTTAGATTTTAACTAATTATTTATTTTATATTGAAATTTGAAAGTGGCATGAATATTTTTTTTAAATGTAAGGTGGGTTATGAGGTGAGTAAATTGTGATTTTGACTTTTCTTTATGTTAAAATTTGATAAATGTATAAAGATTGTGTAATGAAGTGGGTAAAGTGTGAATTTGACTTTCTTTATGTTAAAATTTGATAAATTTATAAAGATTTTGTACATGGATTAAGTGTGGTTTAGATTTTAAGTAATTGTTTATTTATACTCAAATTTGAGAGTGGCATGAATATATTTTTTAAATTATAGCATAGGTAATTGTTTATTTATACTCAAAGTTGAGAGTGGCATGAATATATTTTTTTAATTATAACATAGGTTATGTGTGAGTTGGATTTTTCCTCATGTTAAAATTTGATAAGTGTATAAAGATGATATATATGGATAAGTATGATTTTGATAATTGATAATTTTTATTTTTATTTTAAATTTAAGAGTGAAATGAATATCACTTTCTACTTTGTGACACTATATGTGATTTTAATTTTTCTTTATATTAGAATTTAAGAAATATATAAAGAATGTGTATATATTTGTAAATAGATTTTATTTTTAAATTCAAAATGGAATTTTTGTGTCTATGTGTTTTGAACCATCATTGTGGTTCTACAATGGAATTTTTGTGTCTATGTGTTTTGAACCATCATTGTGGTTTATTGTCATTTTAGACCTGATGATGAGCCACACTGGATGGTTCGAAACACGTAGACACAAAAATTTCCATTGTGATTTTTACCAAAAGAATCAATTTACAAAAATATAGAACACAGAAGCTTGAATTCAAAAATGTGTATATAGATTAAGTATGTTTTTATTTTTTATTGATTTTTTTATGTTGAAAATTAAGAATAGTATAACGAATGAATTATAAATTTAATTTTTTTATGTTAAAATTTGATAAATATATAAAGATGGTGTACATTCATTGATTTTTGGTTAATTGTTTATATTGATTTTTTTTGTAAGTCTGGTAGGACTACATTTTCAGCATGTCCAACTTTCACTCTGATCAAGAGATAGCACAAGATTTAAACCCAAGACTTCTGATTAGATGAGATTTCATTTCACACAACTTATTATCAATTGAACTACCTCAAATAAACTATTATATTGAAATTTAAAAATAATATAAATATTTTTTCCTGTACAATTCAATATTGAAATTGAAAATAAATATAAAATATTATTTTCTTAAATTTAAATTTAATTTAATTTTTATTATTATAATAAAATTATAATATATATAAAAAAATTATAGCAAAAAATATATATATATATAATAAATAAAGTAGGATTTGTTTGGAAATAAAGTAGGATATTCAATGTTAACACTGATTTAAGGAAGCAATATCTCTTAATTTATGTGATTTAAAGCCGTGCTAAAAGCATTTGAGAAACGAGTCATCATTACTCATTTAGGTATAGCTTGTACAACTTTCAAACAAATCATGATGGGTCTAAATCTTAAAAAGTAAAAACTAACCTTACTATGACTAGTAGTCCTCCACCAACTATAAGACTTAATGCACTTCCTCCACATTTCAACACCTTTCAAGTTGTTGATCATGATGAATCCAAGCAAGTCTTTATTTCTCTATAAATGTTATAGATAGTGAAATTAATATTATATTATATATATTTAAGATTTATTTTTTTGGATTTTATTTAAAATTAAATTTAGATCTCAAATTAATGAAATTATTTTTTTATTGTTTTATTAAAATAATAAAATAAAAGTGGAGATAAGTAAAAGTGATAATAAAAATTAGAGTAGTTTTTAAGTGTGATTTTTTTAATTTTTGGCGGATTTGTGTTATTTAAATTAGTTTTTTTCACTGCATATATGGATTTAACACTCTCAAAAACCCTAGAGCTCTTAGATTGTGAAGAGTTCACCTATGAAACTTGTGATTTCAATGAATCATTGTGGGATTCTAGACAAATTAGATCAAAATAAACCGAAAAACTTTCTAAAAAGTAGCACTTAAAGACTACTCTACAAAAAAATTAAAAATGAAGATTAGGTGAAAGTGAAAATAAAATCATATATATTATTGAAATATGTGAAAATCAATATGTATGTTTGGCGAAATTTTCAAACATCTATCTTTAGTTTAAAATATATGAATTTTCACAATTTTTTTTAAATTGAAATGATAAGTATAAAATATTTGGCTATATTTTCAATCAATTGTGGTTATCTAAGGTGATTGGGTGGAATGGTTGTTGATTTCTGCATTTATATTCAAATCCCCACTACTAATATGATCTTCTTCATTTTCTTTTTAATTTAATTTTACATTTGACGTGAATTGCTTTCCTTTTAATTTAATTTTACATTTAAGGTAAACATCTCCCCCATAATGAGTAGTAGAGATGTAAATGTTTTTTTATTCCTCTGTACTAGAAACCTCACTCTAGCCCTCATCTCAAGATATAAACCTCTTCCTCTCGACTTGATAGATCCAGAATATAAATGAATTTATACTAACTCCTAAAAATAGAATTTATTAGAAATATTAAATTCTTATATGTTTACTAAAAAAATTCCAAAAAAAAATCGTAACTTTTTATTAATAGAAAAAAAAATTACAATATGTACATACAACTCTAACCATGTACATTCAATTCTGACCATGTGCATTCAATATACAAAAAAAAAGGAACAAATATTCAAAAAACATTTGTCATGTAACCCTGATTTATCATATATATATATATGTGTGTGTGTGTTGAATAGTCATAACAAAAACTGAAATTATATATAATATCCGTTACTATATGAAATCAATGATAAAAAGCATGTAATCCTAGGAACACTGCAACAAGTTGCATCTAAATGTTTTGAGTTTTACCAAATGCCTAAGGTTGTCTAATACTTGATAGATCCAGAATATAAATGAATTTATACTAACTCCTAAAAATAGAATTTATTAGAAATATTAAATTTTTATATGTTTACTAAAAAAATTCCAAAAAAAATCGTAACATTTTATTAATAGAAAAAAAAAATTACAATATGCATATGCATCCATATACATACAACTCTAACCATGTACATTCAATTATGACCATGTGCATTCAATTCTCTCGAAGACCACACAAAAAAAACCAAATATTCAAAAAACATTCGTCATGTAAACCTGATTTATCATATATGTGTGTGTGTTGAATAGTCATAACAAAAACTGAAATTATATATAATATCCCTTACTATATGAAGTCAATGATAAAAAACATGTAATCCTAGGAACACTGCAACAAGTTGCATCTAAATGTTTCGAGTTTTACCAAATGCCTAAGGTTGTCTAGTATCTATTTTAGATAGTAAGTTTTGTTTCATGGTTTCACTATTTGTAAATGTAGTAACAAGATATATAATCAAAAGCTTGTTTCAAGTTTAAGATTTTCTCCAAAATTGGTAGCAGTATGTGATTGTGACATTTTTGAGTAGCATTAAACTAGTTTAGTAAGATTGAAGGCATCCCCAAAGACTTGAAGAGAATAGCATTTTTTCTCAAGAGTCCAATAGAAAAAGATTTTAAGAGAAAATTTACTAATTAAATTTAAAAATATGAAGTTCTAAAATATTATGGTTACAAATATAAATCAACATAAATCCATTTTAAACAAGGATCTAATATGAGCTGAAAGGGATCAAATTTCTTTTCAGTGCAACCTTATTTTAGAGTGCAAAAAACAACGTGTAATTTTTTATTGTTTGAATTGTATTTTTGCTTGTTATAGAGATTGTATAACATGCATATTGAGCCATTTTATCACTACACTGATTTTTTTAATTATTAATATATTTTTAAATATATGTCAAGTATCAACCTTATTTTAGAGTGCAAAAAACAACGTGTAATTTTTTATTGTTTGAATTGTATTTTTGCTTGTTATAGAGATTGTATAACATGCATATTGAGCCATTTTATCACTACACTGATTTTTTTAATTATTAATATATTTTTAAATATATGTCAGTATTAAATCATATTAAAAGATTTTACTCATAACCCACGTTGAATAATTTATTCCATTAAAACATTTTCTTGATATCACGTGTGTGTTTATATCTATATAAAGTTCATAGCAATTGTTACATTTTTTTTGAAAAGTATAAAGTTTAAACATTTTATTCACATATTTTCTTTTATTTCTAATTACTTTACATTAAATTTATATAGGTCATTCGAACAATTTTTCTTTTTTATTATTGTCCACATTGTTTTTCTATTTAGAGGATATTTTATTATTATTTTAAGAGGAAACAGACATATACTTACACACCGCTTTCACACTGAGTTGTAGAATGAGCATACAAGCTCAATTACTATTATTTTAATTTATTTTAATATCATATATATATTATGTTTTAATTTCTTTTTTATGTATTATGTTTTAATTTCCTTTTTAATTTAAACTTACATCTAATACTAGCAACCTCACTCTAACCCTCATCTCAAAAAGCAAACATCCTTTTGATTCCTTTAGACACTTGTAAATCTGAAGTATAAATAGATCTATGCTAATTTTTAGAAAAAATAATTTATGGTAAGTATTAAGTTTTTGTATGTTTATTGATTAAATTTAAAATTATGAAGTTATATTATAGTTACGATTATAAATTACTATTATTTTAATGTCATATTCATATTATGTTTTTTTTATTTTCTTTGTAATTAAATTTTGCATGTAACAATTTTAAGTGAACATCTCCTCTATAATGAGTTGTAGATAGCCTCAACACAAAAAGGTGAATCTCCCCATATTGAGTTGTGGAGAGCCTCCATGTAAAAAGGTGAATAATTAAAAATAAATAAATGAAAATCTATGACTTTTTTTTATGAAACAAAGCATGGAAAAATAATTATTGGAAAAATGCAATTTCTACCAAATTAAGATGAATATGAATTGATTTTTATATTATTATTTATGTGTGTGAGAGAGAGAGTTAAATATTTTGGGCAGGATTTAATTATTTGAAGTTTTTTCATTTTTGTTGGAAATGGATGATACAATTTTAACTAAATTGTGTTTTTCTGCTATTTTAAAATGTGTTTATGAAAACATAAATAGATTCAGCATCCTAAAAAATAAGTTGAATTCTACATATAACATAGTTCAACCTTATAATTAAATAATTTTATTATTTCCAGCAAAAATTGATCCTAAAAATTCACAGGAATAAAGGCAAAAAAAGTCCAATAGTTTAAGTACACTAATATTTTATACATAATAATAATTATTATTATTTTATTTATTTTTTTAATATATTATATATAATCAGTATTGAAATATATATATATAATATAATCTTTTTACAATCAATAAAAAAAAAAAAAAAAAAAACAAACAAAACAAAAAAACAAACAAACAAACAAACAAACAAACAAACAAAAAAACAAACAAACAAACAAACAAACAAACAAACAAAAACTATTCTATCTTATTAAAAGACCAATGAATAACAAAATGTGCTATAATCTAAGTGATTATGGTTACTACCACAACTAAAAAGATTATTATTACTAAAGGTATTAAGTTCTATATTTGAAAAACAATCGAAGTGATTATGATGACTATCACAACTACAAAGATTATTATTACTAAAGGTATTAAGTTTTAAGTTTTATATATGAAAAATGTGAAATAAATTTAATGAAATAGATTTGGTTGTACAAATTTAATGAACTAAAAAACAAGAGACGCAGTTCTACTTTATTGATGTGCAAAATGGAAATCACAATTTAGAACAATATGCATAGAGATGCAACAAACAAAACCACAAGTACATAATGATTTCTTAGGGAACCCAATTGGGAAAAACCCCTCAAGCCTCTTTGCATTAATAAATGTTCTCTCTGTTGAATGAGAGCCTCTAGCCAACATTTAGCCAATTTTTGCCTCCTATAGCCTCTTATTTCCTTGTGCAATTCTGAGCAAATTTGAGCTCCTAAACGATAGGGAATTCCTTATTTCCTTGCGTAATTCCCAAGGAATTTCATCTCCTGATTGCATGCAACCATTGTACACTCAACTAGTATACAACTTGTTACATTAGCCTTGTCTTCTCCACCTTAGCTGAGCAATTCGAATTCCATGCATGCATGAGCTATTTTGGGTTGATTGATCAATTAGCTGATAGATCTCTGAGTTAAATTGTTGGCCCACTACATAACTGACTCTATCAATAGTTAAAAGTCAGTTAATTGAATACAATTGAAAATAACTGAACTAGATTGCTAACAATTTTCAATCACACATGCATGATTGAATTCCAAACCCACTAACTCGAATTTATCGAGCTAACTGAGTGACAAGATCTATGTCACACTAGTTAACTGCCTCCAAGTTGTCATGTTGGTGTGGAAATATGATTTACTCAAATTGAGCCTTTCTTGCTACATTTTTTAACACTCCCTCTTAGCAAGAAAGGGATTTTTCACCACCGATATCTTGCACCTATGGAATTCAAATTTACCTCTTGACAATGCCTTTGTCAAGATGTCAACATCTTGCTCCTCAGTTGGAATGTACTTTCGCAACATGATTCTCCTCTACACACAGTCCCACAAATGATGATATCGGATATCAATGTGCTTGTACCTCTCATGAAATATCAGATTCTCAGAGAGCTTAACGCAACTCTGATTATCACAATATATCATTGTTGGATCCATCTCCTGACTAAAAAGACCCGCAAGTATTTTCCTTGTCTGTATGGCATCACATGTTGCTTGAATTGCAACCATGTATTCAACCTCTGTTGAGTTGAGCGTCATAGACCTCTGCTTCCTACTGCACCAGAAAATAGTTGTGGACCCAACACTGAAGATAGCACTTGAAGTACTTTTCATGTCTAATGGACTCCCCACCCAATCTACATTGGTGAAGCCTTAGACCTTCACTCCCTTTGTCTTCTTGTACCATAATCCGAAATCGATAGTGCCTCTGAGGTACTGTAACATATGCTTTGTTGTCTTCCAATAAAGCTTGGTAGGCCTGACCATAGCTTGACTAAATTGGTTTACTGCATAGCACATGTTGGGTCTTGTGTTCATAAGATACATCAAAGACCCCACAAGCTGTCTGTAAATGGTAGCATCAACCTCTTCACCTGAAGTGGCATTCTCCTTCCTCCATTTTGTAGCTAGAGGTGTGTTCATAGGATTACAATTATCCATGTGAAATATATGAAGTATTTCAGAGGCATACTTCCCCTAAGACACAAACAATTCACTATCACCTTGCCATACTTCCAACCCGAGGAAGTAATGCATTAATCCCATGTTTTTCATATCAAATTCCCTTGCAAGATCCTCTTTGAAAGAGTGGATCAATTGCTCATCACCTGACAATATTAAATCACCAACATACAAAACAAGAATAAACAACTTACCATCTACCACAATGTGATAGAGGTCCACTTCTGCTTCACTTTTGGTGAAGCCCAATCCACTAAGATAACTGTCAATCCGAGTGTACCATGCTCGGGGTGCCTATTTGAGACCGATCAATGCTCTCCTGATTCTGCACACATGTGACTCCCGATCATATGTCTCAAATCCTTTAGGCTACTCTATGTAATTTTCCTCCTCAACAACACCATTGAGAAAGGCAATCTTCACATGCATCTAGTTGGAGGAATACCTTACCACAGGGGAAAATGTCTCCTCATAGTTAACTCCCTCTACCTGAGAAAATTATTTGGCCACAAATCTAGCCTTGTACTTCTCGATGCTCCCGTCAGTTGCATGTTTCACTTTGCATATCCATTTGGAACCAACCGCTGATTTCACTTCTGGTCTTGGAACCACCTCCCATACACTATTCTTCATGATGGATTCATATTCTTCCACCATGGAATCAACCCACACAAGTTGAGAAATTTCTCCCTCAAATGAAGAAGGCTTTGACTCAATGAGATTTGTCATGAGATCCATGTAACCAGTGTAACTCTTAGGTGACCTCCTCTCCCTGTGTTGTGATGTAGGAGCTCCCGCATGCTCCCATGCATCATGTATCAATCTATCAACTTCTCTGGTTCTCTTTCTCCCTTCTCTGGATTTTTCTAGTTGAGTGGGTGTCTCCACTTGACCTCCTCTTTGCTCCTCCAGTTGTGGTTACTCCACGACATCCTAAAGCTCATTGTGAGGCTCCTCCTTTGGAGCTAGAAGCTCATGCTCCTGTGGGATACTCATCTCTCATTCTAGAGAGCATCTCATAGCCTTCTCCTCATCGAACTTGACATCTCTCCTCACAATTGTCATCCTCAATGAAGGTAAATACACCCTATAATTGTGTGGAGTTTTGGTGTATCCTACAAAAAATCCCAACTCTGTTATAAGCTCAAGTTTCTTCCTCGAATCCTTGAAGACATGACAATAAATGGAAGCTCAAAACATTTTGAAATGAGACAGATCAGGATTTCTCCCAGAGAAGGCCTCCTCCGGTGTGATCATACCAAGTATTCTATGACGACTCTGAATCTGCAAGTAGACTGTTCTGTTACATGCTTTTTCCCATAAATGCAATGGTATCCCTTGATCATGTAGCATAACTCTTGTAGCTCCAACTATGCTCTTGTTATTTCTCTCAGCTACCTCATTCTGTTTTGGGTTATGGGTTGTTATCAGTTCTCTTCGAAGACCTTCTTTGGCACAAAATCCTTGAAGACATTCAAAACAAATTCACCTCCATTATCGCTCCTAAGAGCTTTCACCTTCTTCCCGGTCTCCTTTTCAACTGATGCTTTGAATTCAACAAATTTTGAGAAAACTTCATCCTTCTTCCACATGAAGAAGATCCAACATTTTCTATAGAAATCATCAATAAAAATAACATAGTACTTACGTTTTGTTGTGGAGGCTGTAGAAAAAGGTCCACTAACATCAGAGTGGACTCGCTCTATTATTGTACCTGCTCTGATATCTTGGCCATGGAAAGTGGATTTGACATATTTCCCCAATGTACAACCCTTAAAGACAACATGTTAGTCAAGGGAGCCTTTAGGGAGACCAATGGTAATTTTTTGCATGGCTTTTAAAGAACCATGGTGTAGATGATCCAATCTCCTGTGCCAAAGTTCTCCAACATCTCGACTCTACACTTTTTCTGCCTTGTTGCTCAATGCAGTGCAATCTCCCACCTCAAGTTTCCATAGGTTCTTCACTTGAACTCCAATTTGCTTCACTTGCCCAGTAGCTATGTGTCTCGGAAAGGCTTTCCTTTACTGAAAATAACATCATAGCCTCTATCCTCAATATTTCTAAAGGTATCAGGTTCTTCTTCGGGCCATGTACAAACATAAAATCTTTGAGGCAAAGAGGAGAGGTTTTCTCCCTCTCAAAGGTGACAGTACCAATTCATGTAGCATTGTACCTCCTATCATGCGCCATTTTGATATGCATCTGGAGATCCTTCTCATCCATGCTATTGGAAAACTCCATGCGCCATTTTGATATGCATCTAGAGATCCTTCTCCTCCATGCTATTGAAAAACTCCTTCCACCCTATCATATGGAATGAGGTACTGGAATCAAGGTACTACACACTCCTCGTAATAGTGTTGGCCATGCTTACTATTTAAAGACATTCTCCAGAATCTGAAGAAAAATTGATGCAGTAAAGCTATAAATTTGAAATTCTGGATGGACAAGTTCGATATACTAGTTTTAATGTGATTTTATAGCTCTGATACTATGTAGAAGTTTGATAGAAATTACAATTGTTCAAGATTTTGAATTGAAAAACAAGAGACATCATTCTACTCTATTGATCCGCGAAATGGAAATCGCAATTTCAAACAACATGCATAGACATGCAACAAGCAAAACCACAAGTACACAATGATTTCTAGGGGAACCCAACTAGGAATAACCCCTCAAGCCTTGTTGCATTAATTAGTTGAATATAGAAACTATTACAATTGCTTGTTCCTTCTCTAAGCACAACCTACAAAAGAATAATTGTTCTCTCTGTTGAATGAGAGCCTCTAGCCAACACTTAGCCAATTTCTGCCTCCTCTAGCCTCCTATTTCCTTGCACAATCCTAAGCAAATTCGAGCATCTAAACAATAGTTAAGTCCTTATTTACTTGTGCAAATCCCAAGGAATTGATCTCCCAACTGCATGCAACAATTATACACTCAACTAGAATACAACTCATGTTATGTTGGCCTGTCTCCTCCACCTCAACTAAGCAATTTGAATTCCATGCATGCATGAGCTATTTTGAGTTGATTGATCAGTTAACTAATAGATCTTTGAGTTAGATTGTTATCCCACTGCACAACTGATGTTCAACTAACTCTATCAATAGTTAGAGGTTAGTTACTTGAATACAACTGAAAATAATTGAACTAGATTTCTAACAATTAGCAATCACACATGCATGACCGAACTCCAAGCCCACTAACTCAAATTTACTAAGCTAATTGAGTGAAAAGAGCCATGTCACACTATTTAACTTCCTCCAAGTTGTCATGCTGATGTGTAAATTCGATTTACCCAATTTGACTAAGGCTAAAGTCAAATTGAGCCTTTCTTGCTACATTTTTTAACATTGATCGTGATGACGAGGAGAAGGATGAAAACGAGGAGGATGATGAATGGAAACCATATTCAATGACCATGATGACGACGATGATGACAATAACAACAATGGTGACAAGGATGACGACGAACATTCACTAAGATTGACTTTGGTATATTGGACCTTAAGAAGGTAAGATCTTGCTTAGAAATATTTAGAATTTTATTTTTATTCTCAAACAAAATGAAGAGAAGTGAGCCCCAAGGGTTAGTTCATTTGGCCAAGTTCTCGTTGTTAATTACCTCACCGTTGGGAGGTCACGAGGTCAAATCTCCTCGACACCCTTAAGGTTAGGCTTTGCTTGTTTGGCTGATAGGTAGATCCCTTCGAGTTGATCTGCCTGGATTTTCCCGTGGATGTAGTGGCCACCCAATGTCCGTGAACCATCCTTAAAAAAAAACATGAAGAGAAGTGTTCCAATATCACCATAGTTTTATTGAGTTAAAAGGCTAGGAAGTTTGATAGTGTGATAAATATTTTGAAATTGAGATCTAATTCGGGTATATGTTAGACAATCTAAGAGAAAATGATTTTCATCTCAACCCTCTTGTGTCACAAAGGTGACAAACACTTTCATCCCACAATGTTACAAAATTTTCCAATGTTCAATTTCACCATGGAACTTATGAGAAATTGTGTTTATTTTAATTAAGTGTATTTTCTTCTTTACACTAGTTAAGATAGAGAGATACTTTTTCTTTTTGAGATTAGGGTTTATCATCTCCTTATAATATCTTAATTTCGTTTTTCTGTTTGATGCTTTATCGCACCACAATTTCTTCTTAAATTTTGATATAATAAATTTTTTAATAGTATCCTTATGCTACAATATATTCTCTTACTTTATTCCCTAATGGTACAATCAATATTGGGCATCCTTACACCATTCTTCCTTGAGTTGAAGGTGGTTTTGGCTGGAGTTTGAAGCAATTTTAGGAAGCCTCTTATCTTACAAGATATTTAACTTGTTCTTATGCATTATATACCTAGTCATAACCAACTCTTAATAGGGGAAAGACTCAATTTGATAAGGAGGATAAGAAGGTGTAGTTCCTTTAATTTTGAGATTCCAGGTTATAAAAATGTTTTTGGATGTATTTTATCTTTCTTTGTGACTCTCTATAGATATTTTATCTCCAAACCTCACATCCACATAAAATAATAGGGGTAGCGAGAATCTAAAAGAGGTTTTTTTTTTTTTTTTAAACGCCATATCCAAAGATTCATTGATTTAGAGTTATTTTCAAGCCTATAATAAGTTTTCCACCCTCCATTTATCCTTTTCTCAATTCTATATTTGTAGTCGAGCTTATGATGGATATTGTTTTTGAGATATTTGTATAAAGACACTTCCTCCGAGTTGTTGTTGTCATATATGAAAGTATCACATGTGATCATTTTGGATTTAATTATCATGACATTCGTTTTGAGAGTATTAAAAGTCGTACTTATCTTGGAGCAAAAATCGTAGAGGATTCTTAGTTTCTTGTCAAGATCATAAGTACTACTCACCATAAGAATAACATTCTCACTGTAAAGAAGAAGAGTGATGATTATACCAATGAAAGTTGGGCCAACACAACCTGCTTCTTCTAAACAATCTTCTAACTTGTTAATGTATATGCCAAAAAGGGTAGGAGATAAGGGGCAACCTTACTTGACTCTAATATTATAGTTAATTTCTTTCAACCAACCTTCAATGCTCATAGATTTGGAAATAATGTTGTTATACAACCTTGTCACAACAATACTAAAGAAACTTTTATCTCTTCCGACCTCTTCCAAAGGTTTTCCTTGTGTACTAAGTCAAAATCTCTTTTGAAGTCAATTAAACAACACTAGAGATCAATTTTATTATTATGACAGTAACAGAGTGTTCCAGAGTTGAATTTATATTTTGTATATGTAAATTATAATATATATATTTCATTTATTTACGGGAGATTCACATTTATGAATAATATGTATTTTATCAAAATAATCAAGTAAATTAAAAATATTATCTATTGTTTAACAAGGAAACTTAAGGTGTTATACATAGGAATTGATTTTTTTAAACATGTATACAGTTGATAAGATATATTAGTTTATATCTAATGTATAATATTTATGTTATATAAATATGATATTAATTATTGATTTTATGGTATATTTGTCAACCATTGAAAGTGAGAATAGTTTATAATGTAAGTATATGGTCATCATTCTTTAGTGAAGAGTGTGGATGAAGGCAAATAAACATGTACTTGTGCAGTTTCAAATGCATTAATCAAATAAATTGAGAAGGTGTAAGATATACAAACTCAATTGGACAACATTTTTAATCAAATAAATTGTGGAAATACAAGAGATACAAATCTAACTGAAAGAAAATAAAGAGAAGTTGTAAATGTAAATATCTTTTTAACATAGTAAAATTTAAGAAACATTTGCACTTAATGTTTATATTCAAAAGCAATGAGATGCTAATTTTGGAAGCTAACAAAATGAAGTTCAAATAATGCATATCTTTTGGTGTTTGTGTTCAAAGGTAGTTAGAAACTAGAAAATTGTGTTTCTCTCTTCATTTTTATGCATAGCAAAAGAAGCCCAAAAACAAAACAAAAAAAACTAAAATGCCATGTTGGAATGCCAAGCTAACTTTCTTGGTTGTTTTTAATGTCATAACAGACTAGAAATAAAGATGAGAAAACCAAATACTAGGAAGTTGAGTGGTTATTATTGAAGTGGACTTATTATTATTGGTAGTAATTCAATTATGCTTAAATGGATAAAATAGATACTTACACATTTATAAATATTCATGTCAATGTATCTATGACTCGATGTAATTTTTATATTAAAATACCATACTTATAAGCATAAGTTTATTGTTTACTTTTTATAGATTAATTAGTATATTAACTTCAAATGAATAGTTAACATTACTCCAGTTATAGTTCTCTTCCTAAAATACCTTGATTTGTGACAATTTATATAGCTTCTTAACTCAATCAATATTGATAGTTGTGAATGAAAACTTATAAAAGATGAGAGTAACTTTTACTAACTTTCCCTTTTACTAATATGTGAGTGGTACATGGGAGAAATGTTTTAACATGTGATATATATGTTTACTATCAATTAATTGTAATATATGTATATAAGCAGGTATTTCCGCTATTGAGAGCCTAGCTATGATTAGGTTTCTGTTGTACAAGCACAAACTCAATAACATAGACGATCATAGACTTCCTAAGCTAGCTTTAAATTCCAGCCAAAACCACCTAAGGCTCAATCGAGGGTGACATAAAGACACAAGGGCCTGGTTAAACTATTGGTAGATCAACGAGAATGATGTATTGCAAAACATAAATAACATTAAAGATATTGTTACTTCTAAGTTCAAAGAAAAAATGTGGTGTGAGAAAGATTTAGCGGCTAAAAGAAAATCAAGTTATTATAAGAAGGTCATCAACCCCACCCTAGAAGATCAAAATTATCTCTCTATTTTAACTAGCTCAAAGAAGAAAATTAATATAGCAGAGATTAGAACGAGTTCTCATGATCTCCATAGTGAAACAGGTCGTTGGGTAGTTCCTAAAACGCCATGGATGGAAAGGATCTGCCATATATGTGAGAATAGGAACATCGACGATGAAAACCACTTCCTCTTAGAGTGCCCTGCGTACAACCACTTTAGATCTCAATTTCACAATCTTTGTTACAATACTGACCTTCCTAGCCTTTTACAATGTCAAAATTATAGTGAGCTTGGGAGGCTTCTCTCCAAGCTTTTTGAGCATAGGAATAAAATCTTAAATCAAAATAAATAATTTGTTTCTTTAGGTCCGATAGACCAACGTTTGGTCTTGGTGGACGTCGTCATCATCATCATCATCATCATCATCATCACCATCATCATCACCATCATCATCACCATCATCATCGATTTTCTATATAAAGTTTGTTGATTTTTTTTAATATCACATATGAGCTCCATGTTGATAAGAATTCTAACTTTATGTATTATTAAATTTTAAGAATCATTAAAAATAAATAAAAAATAAATAAAAAATCAACAACTCCATAAAACCACCAACTCTCAACCTAATTAATTAATAAAATTATAAATTATATTTTATGTTAATTAATTAAATTTATAAACTTTAACCTTACATTAATTAATTAATTTATATATATATAATATAGAGATATTAAAAAAATATTACAAATTATTCATGAAACAATCCTTATAATTTTTTTAAAGAAAATGATAAACTTGAGTTGACTCAAGAAAAATCATGATAATTGAAATTACTAATATAGAGATTTATATAAGAGAAATGAGTTTTTTCTTGTAAATATCTCTATGTATTGGATTGTAAACTAATTTTTTTTATATTAAAAAAAAAAGAACTCTTAATTAATCCAAAACAAAATTTAAGTAATTCTTTTTTAAACTAAAAAGTGATTTCAATCTAAATAATTTGCTTAAAAAATGACATTCTTTATAGTCATCTTTAAAATTATCCGAAATGAGATCATGTACTTTATAATAATAAACCTAAACCCAATATTACTTCCAATTATAATTTAACTTCAAAAACAAATAATTTTCACCCTATTCAAACATATTTTTAAAATAAAATATTAACATTTTCAAAATTTAAAACTATTGTTTTACATAATAAATATAACTAACTGGTTTGGAGTATGCCTTAAAATTGTTTTTCTTTGACTAAGAGCTCGTCTTCCTGAGATGTAAAGAAATAGGTTAACAACCCCAGACCTAGAGGTATCTGACAGGAGTGAAAGCATGCCCCTTATAGACCACCAACATGTGATTTCATGTAGTGCGATTTTCCTTAATATGCAATGAATCAACCTACATTTACAAATAGCAACCAATAATAATTGTTCTCACTACTAATTTGATAACTAAATTATAATAAATTTTCTTACTCTATAAAATAAAATATAACTGAAACCCTACTATAAAATCACACATAATAACTCTATCATGAACGCAATAACTAAAACCCCTCATATAAAATCATAAATAATAACTCTATCATTAACACAGCTTGAAGAAATTTGGAAACACACACCCTGGGCTTTGCTACTGTCATTCTCTCTTCCCAACAAAAAACTAAGTTTGTCATCTTATTGCCCCTCTCCAACTGTGACTTAGAGTAGTATGTCATCTCGAGATTCAAACCCCTCGTTTAATGTGCTGACACATACTTTAATACAATAGCAAAAGATTAGGTAGTATAAATTTAGATTCACATCCCTCACATGTTCCTTAATGTATAAAGCCTTTGCCTTTATATCATAATAACATCAAAAGACGAGATTTTGAATTAACAACATTAAAACACATATTTTAATATAAAAATAACAGTGATGATTCTCAAATCTATACCGAGTAAAGTTTTCTTTTATGCCTTTTCTAAAAAGCAGGGACAACCCAACATTGCCAACCATACATCTCTTTTATACCCACTTTGGAAAAGGAAAGGAAAAATAAAGACCCAACATGATCTTCAATGTTTGACCTTTTCCTAGTGCCAAGCACCCATCACTTTCAAAAGATGGAACATCCTTCCTGGTTGTTTTTTCATGTATGTCACTTTCAAAATAGGTGATAATGATGTCCCTTTCACAACAAATAATCATGATATTGGTCCACATAGACAGAGCCCTATCATTACAATTTCGTGGTTATTCAAAAACTTGAATTCTCAAACCAGCAAATGCATGACTTATCATTATTATTATAATGGGTGGAGGTCTAATTTATTAAATATTATGCTTTTATATCTAGGTCCACATCACTTGTTGCCCATTTGCTTGTCAATGAAGGGTATTAAGTCTAATTTATTAATGATTATATTTTCTATGTAAGTTTTAATTTTATTATACAGTGTCCTTTATATGAGGGTTCACAACTGTGGTTGACCCTGGATGCTTGATAGGGAAGATTATTTGATTCAAACCTAGTAATAATCAACATATAATTAAAGTAAGCTACTTGATAGGGAAGATTATTTGATATCAAACGTAATAATAATTAACTTAGAGTTAAAGGGGTTGCTTTAATTATTATAATTAAAGTGTTTTTTAATTTTAATTATTTGGTTATTTTTTAAATAGAACAATTTTAAAAGTAAAATGTTACAGTAAAAAAATATAATTTTGATATTTTTTAATTAAATTTAAAAAGAATTTAATGAAAAGATGGTTGACTTTGTTTACTTTTAAATTTGCGTTATTTTGTGTTTTTTTTATATATTTTATTTTTGAAAGATTAAAATGAATTAGTATTTTGAATAAATTATTTAATTAATATATTAATTGGATTTAGTTTAGGTGTTTAAAAGAATTGTTGTTATTTTCTTCACTCTAGTTTTATTTCTCTATACAATATCTTGAGCTCATAATGAATATTTCTTGTAATAGCTTCAAGTCTTCCTTAAGAGGAGTCCTAAAAAATTGCAACATGTATATTCTTCTTCTTCTTCTTCTTCTTCTTCTTCTTCTTCTTCTTTTCATGGAAAAATTCGTAATTTCATTAATGGAAGAAATTACATTTTGTAGATGCATATGCATATTCCAATATTTCCATCGATCAGAAGCAAAAGATGAAAATATCAAAAACTACTAGCGAAAAACATCTAGGTAGTAGACCCAACATAGTCCAGGAGGAGTTCATAGAAAGTATCATAAACAATCAAAATATGTATTATCTGGTCCACGCAGGGGGATAATACCAAAAATAAGTAATGGTGCCAAACATGTTGGCCTCAGAACAGTTCATAAACAACAAAATAAGATATGTACAATATCTGATAAAATAACTGTCCAAAAATTAGACCATTATGTCCATAAATGGTCTATGATAGTACTGGTAACTAGCACCATCGATTTGCTCTGTGATCAGCCAGATGCCCTGCACCCTGTTCACGCCTTCTTTGGAAAGGCGGTCTGCCTCTGAGTTCTGCTCCCTTTAGATGTGATTGCATGAGAAGGAATCAAAATTGGAGATCAGTCTTAAAACTTCATCAAGTATGTGCCTTAATGAAAATGACTAGCAATAGGAACGCTTATTCAACCAGTCGCAGACAATCATTGAGTCACCAAACAGTTGTAGAGCATGGCAGTTCTTCTCTGATGCAAATCAGATGATAAAATAGGCTACTGAAAGTTCAACAAAGTTATTAGTTCCCCCCCGCAATCCCATGGATAGCTTGAAGGAGTGCCTTTCAGATAGGTGAAGGATAGCCACCCCCCCCACCAACCAAATTCTTGTGCGGCCCCGTCGAAAAAATCCCAGGGGCGGGAGGGATCAAACAGTTCTGGAGAGATGATGCGGGGACGAGATATGGGAGGGTCGTTCGGGATGAGGTCAAAGTCTGCTTTGATCAAGGCAGCCATGATAGACCACCTGGGAGGGGAGTTATGAAAAATGAGCTGATTACAGGCAATCCAGACAGCCCAACAGAACAATAAGGGGAGATTCCTCAATTTGGTGGGAGAAACAGAAGAAAACCAATCATTCCAGGCCTCGTCCAGGGTGCCTGGATGCCAGGTATAAGGGGAAGGAATGACAGATGATACAAGGTTCCATAAGTGGCGAATGTTCAGGCAATTCAAGAAGATGTGGGAAGCAGATTCACCCTCCTTGTTGCAAAGATGACACTAGTGTGGGCCCAAGAAGGATCACTTCATCAGGCTGTCACCTGTTGGAACTCTATTTCGAAGGATGCACCACATTAAAAGTCTAGATCTAGGAGGCGCCTTGAGTTTCTAGAGGTGTTTCCACCACTTTTGGAGCATGGGGGGCTTACGAGGATCTGCCAGCAGAGCGTATCCCTCCTTTGGAGTGTATCGCCCTGATTTCGCCAGCGCCTAGATGATCTCGTCATCACCCCCCGTCAGCCTGATATGAGCTTCTAGCAAAGCTTGTATGTAGTTCCTCTGGTGCTGCTACCAAGGAGGGGGAATGTTGAGATGAAAGGCGGATTTCCAAGCTTGTTGAAGAAAATTGGTGTTGAACATATCAGCTATGTGTTCAAGGTGGGTGATTTGCTGCTCCCTTAAGTACAATAAGAGATTAGCCGGTAATCTGTGCATATTGCCGTAGCCAATCCACGGGTCAATACCAATGCAAACCTTGTTCCCTAATTTAATTCTCCAGGTGATGCCCACTCGAATGGGATCTAAAGCCTTCAGGACAACCTTCCAGATAATCGAAATGCCCGAGTAGAGCATAGCCGGTCTTCTAATCCATTCCAGAACATGAGTAGGGGCGATATATTTTGAGTAGGTTACTCTTGTCCATAGGTTGTCCAAAGCAACCAACTGCCAACCAAGTTTAGCAGCCAGGGCTGAGGAAAAATCATCAAGATTTTTGAGTCCCCAGCCGCCCCATTTTTTAGGAAGAGTGAGGGCATCCCATTTAACCCAAGCAAAATTTCTTCCCGGCTGATTACCCCTCCATAAGAATCTACAGCATAGATTTTGTATTCTTTCCAGAATACCCCTGGGAATCCAGGCAAGTGACATCCAATAAACCGAGGTCGCTTCTAGAACACTCTTAATGAGAGTCAAGCGGCCTACACGGGATAAAAATCTTAAGTACCAAGTATCTAGCCACTTTTCCAATTTAGCAATGAGCCAAGTCCAGTCTGCTTATAACCAATCGGCTTTAACTTATATCCCAAGTATTTCAGCCCCTCCTCCAGAGCCAACAAAGTAAAGTTAAATCTATGGAGCGCGTAATGAATTTCATGCTGAGTGCAGGTCGCTACCGTCAAAGAAGATTTTCCTTCATTGATGATCATACCAGTGGTCTGTTGAAATAAGGAAAATATATCTCTGAGCGAAGTTATATCCCCAACACTTCCGTTGAGAAAAATGAGCACGTCATCCATGAAAAGTAAGTGAGTAAGCATGCAATCATATGTGATCTTAATGCCAGAAAATCTGCCTCTTCGATGCTCTTCCGTAATTAAATGTCTGAGACCTTCCATGATCAAGAGGAAAAGCAGAGGGGAGAGAGGAAACCCCTGTCTAAGGCCACGAGTCGACGAGAAGAAAGGGGATGCACTCCCGTTGACCAAAAAACTGAAAGGTATGTTAGTAATACAACCCATGATCCATTTAATGAAAATGTAAGGGAAACCAAGGTGAGTAAGCAACATTTTTAGATATAACTGGTTCACCCGGTCGAAAGCTTTAGATAAATCCACCTTCATTATCATACCTTTGCCCTTCCTGCTGTGAAGAGAGTGTAAAACCTCCTGAGCCATTCCAATCGCTTCATGTATTTGTCTATCCTTCAAGAACGCAAATTGTTCAGGCAAGATATGCTTAGATAAAATGGGCTTCAATCTGTTAGCAATAATTTTGGCAATAATCTTATATAGGCAGTTACAAAGCGAAATAGGGCGAAAATCAACAAAAGTGGACGGGTTGTTTGCCTTCGGGATCAGAGCAATGAAAGTGGATGAGATGGCAGCTTCCATCTGACCCGAAACCCTAAACTCCTCCACCACTCTGAGCAAATCCGGTCCAATCAAATTAAAAAAAGCCAGGTAAAATTCGATGGACCATCCATCAGGTCCAGGGCTTTTGTCCTTGCTGAAACACTTTAATGTATCCTCTAGTTCCCCTAGAGTAACCTCTTGAATCAGAACCTCCTCATCGTCCTGATCCACATATCTAGGGAAGAGCTGTGCAACCCTGATAATCTTTGCAAGGTTAATCTCCCCCGGGTCACTGTAGGCCTGTTTAAAATGGGAGGTAGCAAGAGAAGTGAGCTGGGGGAATGTATGTATTGTCCTTCCCTGATCATCTTGCATTTGCCAAATAGTATTCATAGCTTTCCTCCCGTTTGCAATTTTATGAAAGAGTTTAGTATTTGCATCACCTTCTTGAATCCAGATGGCCCTGCTCCTTAATCTCCATTTGTCTTCTTTTTCTTTTAGGAGCTTACCTTGTGCTAAGAAGAGGGATGTGATGTGATTCTTGTGCTCCTCAGATCTGTAAAGTCCCCCCTGCTCTTTTTCAAAAACCTCCAGGTCATTCTCAATCTGTTTCAACGAATGATCATCCTGTGGTCTTTTAAGATGGGCCCAAGTTTTAGACAATTTCTTCAGCTCCATTAAGTTACTAATAAAACCAGTCGAAGCTGAGCTTCCAACCCCTAGAGGGTTTGATTTCCAAAATTTAGTGACCATGCTGATATAAGAAGCTTCCTTAAGCCAGGAAGAACTGAACTTAAAAGGACCCTTCGGCTTGTCTCTTCCTCGTCCTATCTCCAAGTAAATTGGCAAGTGATCCGAAAGCCCACCAGTACCCACCCATTATCTAATATTGTGGCCCATATCCATGACCTGTTCCTTGTTTAGAAAACGATCCAACCTCCTAGCAAGGCCACTATCTCCCACCCTGTTATTCCTCCAAGTGGCCTGTAATTTCGCAACAGGTATGTCTATCAAATGGTGAAGTTCCAGGATAGACGAGAAGTAGTCTGAGAGAGGGTCCGATTAAGCCCGTTGACCCCAAGATTCGGCGAAGCCAATGGAAAATTTAGGTCCCCACCTACAATCAGGTTGCCTGTAGAGAATTGCTCCGAATCCAGAAGGTGGTCCCAGAAAGCAGGGCGATTTAGGCAGGGACCATAAATATTAACAATTCTAAATGAGGACCCCAACTCTGCAGAGTGAACATCGACCCCAATAAAACCTCTCCCACCCCAGCAGTTGATCTCCTTAATAGATTGATTATTTATGCCTAAAATCAAACCTCCAGAACGGCCGAGTGCATCTAATCCTGTAAAACTCCAACCCAGTAGAAAAAGTTCCAGGGTTCTTGCAATATCACAGGAATGTCCCAAGGTCTCCTGAAGGAAAATGAAATCCAAAGAGTTGGCAGAGAGAAGCCGACGAAGTGCTAGTTTTTTCTCGGGCCTAGCAAGCCCTCTGCAATTGAAGGATAGAATCTTCATGGAGGGGGTTCAGGCAGGTCTGTTCTTGCTCTAAGAACCCCAGTGATAGTGGACGTCTTTCCCAAAGAAATGTCAACCTCCACTTGTGCTTGTGCAATTTTTAGATTAGAAGGACGGCCTCAGGAGGATTTGGTAGCCAGGGGAGGGTGGAGGATGTCCAGTCCAACCTGGTCCATCGACGAAAGCCTCGAATGAGACTGGGTGATGTATCAAGGGGCAGATGACTCCAACAAAGAGGTCGAGGTCAGCGGAGGGGTGGAACTAAGCAAAACAGGGGGCGTGGGGGAAAAAGCGGTGAGGGTGGGGGAGATGGCACAAGTGCTAGGAATAGGGGACTCTAGATGGACATTAGAACCCGGACTCAATAACTGTTAGGATATTATATTATGAATATCAGAAAAGCATTTTGAGGAGGGTAAGGGAGAGGAAAGCATACCCGAGGAAAAGGAGTCACCGGAGGCCGTCACTGCCGAGCCAGGAGCTGGTGGAGGTGGATGAAGTGGCGAACGACCACGCTTCCTTGGAGTGTTCTTAGCCAGTTTCGATGAATGCTGACCTGGGCTCGAAAATGTGCCAGTGCACCCAGAGTGAGGAGTAGAAATGCAGTGAAATTCCTCGGTGGCTTGAGGCAATTTATCTCTGGCGGGGTCTCCTTGTGACAGAGCATCCTGAACCGGCGAAACCTGGGGCATATTCCTCTCTGAGTGCCTGTTATTCCACTTGTTCAGTTGACAATCTTTGAATAGGTGACCCACCTTATGGAAGTGCTCGCACCTGAAGGGAACCCCTTCATAATCCAGCATTTGTCTCCGAGTCGAGTCCCTCCATTGAATATTGATGTATTCCGGGAGTCCTCCAGAGAGGTCCAAGTGGACTAAGATTTTGGAAAAAGCTATTTTTCCTGTGGTGATATATGATTCGTCATATGTAAGGAACATGCCCATGGCATCCCTAATCTATCTGAAAATCTGCTTCGACCAGAAATGTACAAGAAGACCCGGGAGTCGAACCCATACCGGAGCAGTCCACGCCTTTTTAGTCTTAGGGTCAAACATTGGAGTCCATCTACGAAGGAGGACTGGTGCCTGGTCAATGTGCCAAAAAGTTGTGAGGACCCAATTATTTTGGGCGATGGTCTTGAAACAGAGAGCAAACCAACCCCTCACAAAAGTTTGGACGCGAGGGGGTTCCGACAGGTGATGTCCCCAGACCTCCATTGTCCACTTCTGCAACCGCTCAACACTATAGTGTCTGCCCCTAACTCGTCCAACCAGAACCTTTTCAGCCAAGTACATTGCCTCACTGAAAGGTGTGCCTTCAGCAAGTTTCAAGAAGAGCTCGTTGCTGCACAAGGGTAGGTGCTTCTTCCTTTTAGAAGGCCCTGAAAATTTCTTGTTTAGTGCGGCCGCCACCCTATCCACCGGTTTGTCCACAAACGTTGCCTAATCTTTCTTCGGCAAAGGTCCTTTATCTTGTAAATGGTCGAAAAACCCTGAGATGATGCCAATATCTGTGATATTTCCCTTGGGGGGGGGGGGGGGGGGTTCCCAGGTCTTGTGGCACTGAAGGACCGATGCTCTGCTGTTAGATGCAAATAGGGATCCAACCGAGGGTTTGTTCAACGCATGCCCCAATGGAAGTGGTCCTGTGCCCGGCTCAAGAACCTGAGAGTCAGTCTCACTGCCACCTCAACCTTTCGAGAAGGGTGCCCTAGGCAGATGACGACCCACGAAGTCACGAATCGTCGTAGCTTCAGGAGCTACCGAAATGGAGGGATTGTATTGTTGTGAGAGAGGGGGTAGGGCTTCCACTTCAGTAGCCAGATCTTGCTCATATGTAAGAAAATCATCCAAAAAGGTTTCGGTTTGAGGCCAAATCGACAACTGTACCGAAGAAACCACGAAGAAAACGTTTGCTTCCATAACCGACTAGTAAACAAGCTGACAACTGCTAGAGGGAAAGTCGGCGGGGGACCAAAAACCATCTAGGGGAAGCAAAGATTAATTAAACCGGTTCATAAACCGCCTGCAGATAAGGAGGAACCCGAAATAACTACCAAGGAGCCAGAAACCACGATGGAGAAATGAATAAAAGCTCCACGGTGAGTAAAAACCAGTAAGACGATTCCCAAAAACCCCAGAACGCCAAAAAGCAACTAGAACAAAACGACTAGAAAACCATAGGTAAAGGAGTTGGGTGCAAACCAACCCCTGTGCGCCCGTGAGATGTCGAGAAGGGACGGAAAAAACCTTGTCCCACCATGACTGTCAATCGTGGAAAAACCTTAAACCAGCACTAAACCCTAAGTCCGCCATTGTCGCCTTCCGGGAGCTCCACTCACCTACCGATCAAACAATCATAACTATCACTCTATCCAACATATATATTCATTATATAGAATATAAATATATTTCTTATAATAAAAAAAGAAACTCAATTAATCTTATATCTAATGTTCAAAATGTTTGCTTTCTATGAAGCATTATGAAAGATTTTTCCATTTTAACTACTATAAATATATTTTAATGTGTTTCTTTGTGCATTTATACCATTATGTTTATATATGGAAAATTTTGAGGATAAAATAAAAGTGGGAAAAGTTAAAAAGGTTAATGGTTATTAAAATATTTACAATTTTCTTTAGAAAATGAGAAATTATTATGGGGAGTGGGTAGAGATAACCATTTGGTTTAAGTAGTAAAGTAAGAGTATTTAGATGTGTTTGTTCATTCACGAGAGCATAAAATATGAGGGATGTGATTAAGTGTGGGAAGAGAAGCAAGCTTGGAGGTGAAAATAACATATTGGTGCATATAAGAAATACAAGACACAAAATAATGTGCACACAAGAGAAAGGAAGAATATGTAGAACGAGTGAATTAAATGCAAGATATTAAAGGTTGAGTTAGCAAATGTGTCCTACCAAGAAAGGGTGAAGGTGAATCATTAAAAGAAGTTAGTTGAGATTGTTGGGAACCCAAGAGACATCGTGATGGAGAGTACATCAATGCAATGGAAATATGATAATGTTGGTTTCCATAAGAAGCTTGGTCAATGAGATGTAGTTGGTCCTTTATGAGAAGTTCACTTTGAGAGAGGAAATATTAAAGCATATTTGCTTACAATAGCCATTATGAAAGTGCTATTGTGAAAGGGAGAGAGGTACAATTAAAACTAGTTATTGAAAGGAGAAGTTCAGCACTTGAGTGGTTGGATGTTGAAAGGGGGGAGGGGGGGGGGAATACAAAGTAGCAAGGGTTTATGTAAAAGTAGTGGATCTTAAAAGAGAAAGAAGAAGTTCAAGGTTGTTAAATGTGTGCAAATGAGAGGCTAGAAATGGTATTCCATATGCAAAAGGAAATGAGGCCAAAGAGAGGAGGCTAAAGAACTTGTAAGCCTAAAATGTTCCCAAGTCTATGTATATGTAATTTAATAATTCATAATGAGAATGAGTAGACCCTTTTAAATATTCTATTTCATTTTATATTTTGCATTATGTGAGTGCATTTATATCTTTCATTCTTTTCTTTAAATATCTTAGGAGGTTTAAAATCATGTGCATGAGGACTATTTTGAGTCTAGCCCTTGGTAATTGTAGGATATTTTGTCTTGGAGCACATTGAACCTTGGAAAAATTTATGAGTGGAAAGTTTCGGTGATCAAGAAATTTTAGAGGTGGAATTCCCTAGAGTTTCTAAGCATCAAAAGAGTGAGTATTTTAGAAATTGCAAGAAGAGGCGATGGGACTAGTGTAAATTGAGAATTGCAAGAGATGGGAAGGAAAATTAAAGAACTAGAAATAAGAGTGCAATAGAGTGGGGAAGTAAAGGCCAATAGTTCATAGCCATGAATTGAAGAAGAACAAAACATTGATCATGAAGGAGATGTTGCACCCCAATTAATTAGAATTATGAAGACTAGAACCATGGTCAAATTTTCAAACTCCAAGGGTGGAAATGCTAATAGATTGAATAGTAAAATGGAAAGATACTTTTGAGTATGAGAAGATAGGCCAAACAAGGAAAAGTTTGTCATTAATTGATTGAGATTTCATGCTACTATTTAGTGATATTTTGATTAGCATAAGAACCTTTTCAATGGTAAGGAGATGATAAGAAATTGGAGTAAGTTACAATCCAACTTGGGAGAGACAATTTTCCATTGGACTATAAGCAATATATTTTTAGATAGATGGAGAACTTGTGACAAAGAGACTAAAGTATGTAGGAGCATATAGAGGAATTCTACCATATTTCCATTTGTGTGGGTCTTGATGAGGAAGAGAATAAGAGTCTAAAGGTGTTGGGCATGGAATCCCCCTAAGGCATGTTTTGGGGCTTAAAGCCCAAGTTTTGACCAAGTCTATTGTAAAGGCTCCGCGATTTGTGGGCGCGGAGTGTGAAGTCATAATAGAGTCACAGGGTTGTCCGCCCTTATTTTTGCAATGTAATGTCGGCTTGATAGACCTACCCATGGTCCGTGGACCATGGGATTGTATAATTAGAGTTGTTAGGATTCCAAGAAACTCTTCTAGGTTGTAGCTCGGAGATGCCTGGTAACATACAAATTCAACTTATTGTTGTAAATGGATGAATGGAAGGAATGATGCTTGTCCAAGCCAGATAACCACTTCTACTTTGCTTGAATCCAAACATGCATGGACACCCCCAGACTACAAGGCTTTAGACCACCAATTACTCACAGTTTGAGATTGGGTGACTATGGAGAATATTGACCACACCAGCAGATGCACAAGACCATGTGATGGCCGGCTACAACCAATAAAGAAGTCTACAAATCTAATCTACTAATGCACAGACAGGATGACAGCTCTCTAGCACCAGATGAAGAGAAACTTGAATAACTTATTTAATGATACATGCAAGATTTTAACATAGAGGTAGGATGACAACTACTCTACTGCTAAACATCAAGAGTTTAGGAATACAACATATCAGGCACAACTTGGAAGAGAAGATAAATGGAAAGTGAGCAACTAACAGCAAAAGAAGCTTGTATTAGCTGAAAATGAAGACGAGACGCTGCAAGTATCAAAATAGTTACAGTCTCTAGAAGTTGAACCTTACATCAACCATCAACCCTGATTACATCTTGTTTGTGAGTATATATAGAGTTTCATTACAAAGGCACTTGACCGTTCTAGGTATGGAGGGGTCATAATTGACCACCAACCGCATTTAACTACTTGATGGAGTCTCTGAGTGCATTTACTTGTCTCAGTGGGTGAATCTGATCTCCTCAAGCGCTCTGCTATCCTCTCAGGCAGTTGGAGTGCTCGTATCCATGAAGTTCCATAACTGCTAAATGCCGCTACGTGCTCATGCTCTATCCTTTTTCTCTTTGGCCATACTGTCTGTTGAATGTGGTTGTTGAGGAGCGACTGCGATTGGTACTGGTAGGCCGATCACCTTCATCCTTCGGGCATATGGAATGGTCGAGGAGCATGGATTGCGGGGCGAATGTACGAGCTGGATGGAGGAGCGAGACTGGCTGTCGGATCGGGAGGATAGATGCGGAGATGGCTTGGTGAGGGATATCGGAAGAAGCGAGAGCAGAATGAACGTGGGTCGTTGGATCTCAGGTAGACAGATCCAACGGTGATCATACGGAGAAGGCGCACGACGATTATTGGGCAGGGATGGAGATTTACGCGGTAAGCAGTTTTGATCGCACCGCCGTTGGACATCGGGCAGTAAAAGGATGAGGGTGCGCAATCCCATTCAACGTGCGACGCGTGGCGGTGGGGAGAGAGGAAAACCACTCTCCATTGTGCGTTAACGTCCTGTCACTTCGTGGAAACAAGGAGAGCGAATGCCATTGGATCTTCGGCGGAGACGATCAGGTGGTGGTTAAACGATTGCATAAGTCACTGCGACAGGAGCCGTTAGATCAAGGGGTGGAGATCAAAGGAGGAGGTTACGGGTGAAGAGTTTGTGAAGGCACGCAGTCGTATGGGCGTGGTTTTATGGGGGTGTGGCTTTTAGCGCTCAGGGCTTAAGAGAAAGGGATTTTTATATGGTTGTTAACAGAAAAGCATGGGAAATGGAGATGAAGGGAGGATGAGTGAGGTAAAGGAGAAGGTGAGAATGACCAGTATAGGCCTCCTTTGAGCATAACCAAGGACCGAGCTTATTTCTGATCCTCAAATATCAAAAATATGTAGTAGAGCTAACACTGGCTCCTTTTGGGGATGAGATCCTCCCTATGAGGTCTCAAGAACTGCAAACCAATGCATTTCCTATCAAAACCAGATGAGCAAAATTTCCTAGTGTTCCATTGGGCATGGAGTCTAATTAAGCTTACACTTAAACTAATAAAACAACATATTTACAACTTTAAGGCCTGGAGACCTTAAACAATATAATTTTTCAGAAACCGCCCATTAACTGGGCCATCAAAAGCTATCTCTCTTTCCATACTTTACATCATGAAAGTATTGTTCCCCTGGATCTGAGTGATGACAAAAGGTCTTATCCATAGGGCATCAAACTTTCCATGGTCACCTTTCTTCTCTTTCAGTTCATCCCACTTAAGAACTAAGTCTCCAACCTGAAAAATTATCTGTTTTTTCCCTCCTGCCAAAGGCTTCCCTGACCCTCTTTTGATGTGTTGCAGACTTCTCAACCAGGTGTTCTCTGATTTGATGTACCTCTGCTAAATCAGTGATCCTTTTTGCCATGTCCTCTTCCTCATCCTGCTCTTCTTACAAGACTTTGCCACAGGGAGGGTTAATTGAATTAGGAATACAACCTCAGTGCCATATACTAGCTTGAATGGAGAATTCCCTGTGGATTTCTTGGTGGTTACTCTGTCAGCCCACAATGCATACTTGAGCTTAGAATCCCAATTCTTTTTGTTGTCTTCCAACAAATTTTTAATTATCCTTATCAGGCTCTTGTTGGAAGATTCTGCTATACGATTTCCTTGAGGGTAGTATGAGGTGGAATGAACTAGCTTAATGCCCATTGAGTCACACATGTCCACCAATTCTTTTGCCCGGAAGGCTGCTGCATTGTCTGTAACTAATTTATGTGGACAACCATATATGGTGAAGATATTGTTTGTCAAGAACCTCATGACCACATGATGATCAGCCTTTCTGGTAGCGATGGCCTCAATCCATTTAGTGAAGTAATCAGTGGCTACTAAGATCCATCTGTGCTGGCCACTTGAATGTGGATTGATTTCCCCTATGAAATCCAAACCGCACTACTGAAAAGGGCCACCAGCATGTATGGGTTTTATGGGCAGGGACTTTAATTGCTTTTTCCCTTCAAATCTTTGGCACCTGTCACAAGATTTAACAAATGAAAAGACATTAGGAAATAAGGTGGCCAATAGTACCTGGCTCTGAGGATCTTATGGGCTGTAGTTTTCCAATAATGATGTCCTCCACATATGCTGGAATGAAACTGCTGCATGACCTCCATGGATTGTTCCTTGTCCAAACACCTCAACAGAATTCTAGAGGGGTCCCTCCAATAGAGCAGATTTTGATGAATGCAATATTTGGTTGCCCTGAGCTTGATAGTTCTGGCTTGGCTTGAACTAAGGCCTGGAGGAACTTCTAGCTTCAGCAAGAATTGGCCATTGTAGAATACCATTCACAAAAAGCTATATTTCCTGCCAATGACTGATTTTTCCTTGGTTCAATTGTTTCCCCTTCTGCATGACTATCCTCTGAATTTATGCTTATCAAATTCATGTCCAGCATTCTGCAATTTTCTTCAGCCATTAATCTAGCAAGGCCCTGACCTCTGACAAGCTTGGTGGGTTTCAATCCTATATTAAATTCAATCAGCTTTGCAATCCATTTATCCCTTCTTCCATTAGCATCTGGCTGTGTTAGGAAATCTTTTACTAAAGCAGAGGGCACATAGGCAATTATCTTGGAATGCAAAATGCAAATTCTGTAAGCTTTCAAAGATTTGATAAGAGCATATGCCTGCTTTTCAATGATATCATACTTCAGCTCATCATCCCTTAAGTTTTTGCTGAAAAATGCCACCGGATGCTCTAAACCTTCCTCATTTGCTTGCAACAAAACTGCTGAGAGGGTATCATCAGAGGCAAATGAAAATATATGGAACTCCTTACTGTAATCTGGGCTGATCAAAGTAGGAGCTTCCATAATATCTCTCTTGATGGATTCAAAAGATCTTCGTGTTGCATCAGTCCATTTGATTTCTGACCCCTTTTTCAACATGGAGGTAACGTGTTTTACAAGTTTTGAAAAATTTGGAATAAACCTCCTTACAAAATTTATCTTGCCCAGAAAGGATTGAATATCCTTCTTTGATCTCAGGACAAACAAAGTCTGTATTGCTCTTACTCTTTCGGGGTCAATTCTGACACATGTAGTAGAAACAACATGTCCCAACAACTTGCCTTCTTCTAAAGCAAACTGTGACTTTTTAGGATTGACTGAAATCCCAAACCTTCTGCACTTCAGAAATACTTTCTTCAAATGCTGCAAATGGTCTTGATGGCTGCTGGAGTATACTGTTATATCATCTAGGTAGATAAGGACAAACTTATCCTTCTCTCCTACGAATGCTATATCCATAGCTCTCTGAAAGGTGGCTCCAACATTCATCAGCCCAAAAGGCATCTTGGAATACATAAAAGTGCCCCAAGGAGTGGTGAATGCAATCTTCTCTTGGTCATCTGGATGCACAACAACTTGATTATACCCTGAAAATCCATCCAGGAAAGACATCACTTTGGCTCCTGAGACTTTCTGCAGCAAATGCTCCATCTTGGGTAGAGGATAATTGTCTTTCTTAGAGCATTTGTTTAAATTTCTGAAATCAACACAGAGCCTGATTTCTCCACTTTTCTTCCTCACAAATACCAAGTTGGCTACCCACTTTGAATATCTCAGGGGAACTATGATTTTGGCAGCCAATAACTTTTTGATTTCTTTTTCAATCAGAGGGAGGAGCAAAGGATTTATGGGCCTTAGTTTCTGTTTAAAAGGGATGGTGTCTTTTTCTAGAGGAATTTTATGTTGGATGCTCTTTTTTTCATACGTTTTCAGGTCACTATATTCCCAGGCAAAAACATCAGCAAATTGCTTCATTAAATTGCAGTACTCAGAACTCTGGGCATCAGATAGATGGGTGGACAAATTTATATACCTTGGATGCTCTGGGCTCCCTATGTTATGCTTATAGACTACATATTGATCTTCTTTTTGGGCAACCTTATAAGGCACATCATTCTCATCAAACAACTTTTCTAAGGGAACTAGACCTTTAGGTATCTGATTGCTGGGCAGTTGAACAATGCTATCTTTGCCAATTTTGTTTCTAAGCCGGGGCTGGGGACTTTCCTCCAACACTTCATTCTCTTGGTCAATTTGCATTTTGGAGAATTCATCAATGACCTAAAGAAACCTGTTTACCTCATCATCATCCTCAAAAACTTTCCAATGCTAGACATTATCAGGCAAGGATGGACTATATTTCATCTGAACTTCATAAACTAGTCTGGGAGGCATGGGAGGAATAAACATGCTAGCAGACACAGCAAGGGAATCAGCAAGCTGATTCTTTACTCTAGGGATATATGAGATACAAAAATTATCAAAAGAATCTTTGAGTCTCCATACCTCATCTATATATGCTTTCAGCCTTGGGTGCTTTGCTTGAAATGTTTTGTTTACTTGCTGAATGATAAGATCAACATCTCCAAACACCTTTATGCTTCTGATTCCTCTGTCTTTAGCTGCACTAAGGCCCAATATCAAAGCCTCATATTCTGCTATATTATTGGTAACTTGAAAGGTCAGCTTAAAAGATAGATGCATGCTTTCCTATTTTGGAGATATCAGCACCACTCCTACTCCTACAGTTTCCCTTGAACATGCTCCATCAAAGAACATTTCCCAAACCTGACTTCCTTGCTCTCCCATGGCCTGGACCATTGGTTTCTTGAGCTACATTAAGGCCTTATGAGATTCTTCAATTTGGAGAATGCATGCCGCAAAGTCAGTGTCCACAACGTAGATAGGATGATTAGAAGGATTCTTCTCATCATCGATGATGTATGTCAGCTGTGCCTCTCTATATAATCTCCTGCTTTCTCCCCCAAAGACTAGGACAGTGGCATAAGATAGATCATTCTATAACGTCCCACCTAGTCTCTTAATCCATCCTCTGGAGAGCAGCATGCCAAACTTAGGAGGGACATCTGCTACCACAATGTCCATCATCATGCTTTTCATGGGCAGTTGAATTAGGGTAATGGCCAGGTCTTTTATCAATCCCAGACATTTCACCTTTCTTGAATCAAATGAGAATAAATCATGATAAGGTTTGGTAATATCAAGGCCTAACTCTTCCATGACAACTTTGGGCATCAGATTGTGGCTGGCCCCTGTGTCCAGCAGGAAATTGTGGAGGATTTTGTCATGAATGGTCAAGGAGACATAAAATGATGGGGAATTATCATCAGCAAGTTCAGTAATTGGGCTAAGCAGAATTGCAGGTTTTCCATCTTGCAAATTGAGATAGTCAATGGAGGTTTGTGTGGCTTTTAGCTCAAGGGCATCTAGAATAGGCTTTTTAAAGACTTCACTCTTTGCAAGTTTTATCAGAGGCACAAATATTTTTAGCTTCTGGACTTCTGATTCAAAGCTGAAAGGGGGAGGGGACTTGTTAGGACCTCTTACCTCTTGAGCTGGTGCTTTGAGGATGGTTGGATCAGCTGCTGGCCTCTTCTATTTGATGTTTTGATGCTCTGTGGGGACAACAACTCTCTGGATCAGATTCTCCTTGACATTGCTTAGTCTCGACCTCAGATTGTATCTTTGATGCTCATCAGTCTGCAGAACAGCGCCTCTGTCCCACTCTTGATTGATTTGGTCCTGGAGCAATAAATCTTCATAGGCAACCAATGTCAAAAAGGTAGCATTGCCTTTATCTTCCATACAATGAATTTCATCCTCTTCTTCAAATTGTTCCTCCTGCATGACTACATTTTGGAAAGGGGCCTTAACCCTTTGATCTTCACCGACTTCTTTACCCCTCTGAATGATCTGCAATTGTTCATTTGCTCTTCTAAATGAACTTTGGTTTCTGGGAGTGAATGTGTTTGGAAGCCTTGCCTTTCCAAAGCTCTGCTGAACCTTCAGCTTAGATATTTCAGAAGCCAATGAATCTATCATTTTAGTTATTTTGTCTAATTTAGGTTCTGAAGATGAAGCAGAGGAAGAACAAGCCTCACCTCTTTGCCTCCTTCTATCAACATGACTCTTGAGCTTTTCTGTAGCCATGATATTAGATTCTACCTCTAATGCTGCATCTTGCATCTCAGCTAGAGTGGCACATCTTCTTTCTCTCAACAACAAGCAAAAATCAGAGTCAAATGCATTAGCATAAGTGAGTTTGGTAGAGGTGGGGGTAGGCTTTACTTCGGCTAGTATCTTACTATACATACGATTGAATCTTTTATTGAACTCAGACAACGATTCCCCATTTTCCTTCCCGAGGTTTCCAAATTCAGTATGGTAATATAGCAGGTCCTTTATATCTCCCCAATACTTCAAAAATGCATCACCTAATGCTTCAATGTCTGCTATAGACCTAGGGGCCAGTTCTCTGAACCATTTTCTAGCCTCTCTATCAAGGCTTTGGACAAATACTCTCATCCAAACATCATCCTCACTAATATCTAGATTATTAGCATAACTATAAAAAGACTCAAGGTGTTCTTCAGCTGTTACTCCCTCTGTACCGGTGAACTTGGGCATGTATTTTTGTTACTCTCCTGCAGGCATGACATTCAAAGGAACAGGCAAGACCAAGGGTCCATACTTAACAACCACGATTCTTTCCATCTTCGTGGGTGCTTGTTGGCCTGCCATGACTGGGATAGATGGAAGGATACTGGCAGATTGAATGGTAGGAAGCAATGAAATAGATGACAGGGACAAAGGAATATGATGCACTGTATGGGAGACTTTCTTTGGACTGAGATCCAAAGGGGAACTAAATGAACAAGGAGCTTTATGAATTTCTGAGGGTGTTTCTTCACTAACAATGCTGGGCTCTATATCTTTGAATTGTACATGATCAGTTACAAGCCTCTCTTGCAGAGATACATAAGATTGTTTAGACTTACTTGATCTTGATGCTCCTTTCTGTGATGTTTGTCCTTGCTTAACAATCTTCTCAGGGTCAAGCATTGGGTCAGTTGGTGATTTCTGAGGATTTCTCCAAGTATACCTCACAAACTGAGCCAGAACTGTAATGTGGAGTCACCACTAGGTTGGTCCTCTAGTATAGTTGCCAGATAGATGATTACAACCAGAAATGTGTCCAGACTTTTTCTATCATCAAAGCTGGAGCTATGTTGTTCTCCCAGGGAAGCTGAGCTTCAATCTCCTCTCCCCGGAAACGACGCCAATTATGTTAGGATTCCAAGAAACTCTCATAGGTTGTATCTCGAAGATGCATGGTAACATATAAATTCAACTTATTGTTGCAAATGGATGAATGGAAGGAATGATGTTTGTCCAAGCCAGATAACCACTTCTACTTTGCTTGACTCCAGACATGCGTGAACACCCCTAGACTACAAGGCTTTAGACCACCAATTACTCACAGTTTGAGATTGGGTGACTATGGAGAATACTGACCACACCCTCAGATGCACAAGACCATGTGATGGCCAGCTGCAACCAGTAAAGAAGTCTGCAAATCTAATCTACTAATGCACAGATAGGATGACAGCTCTCTGGCACCAGATGAAGAGAAACCTAAATAACTTATTCAATGATACATGCAAGATTTTAACACAGAGGTAGGATGACAGCTACTCTAATGTTAAACATCAAGAGTTTAGGAATACAACATATCAGGCACAACTTGGAAGAGAAGATAAATGGAAAGTGAGCAATCAACAACAAAAGAAACTTGTATTAATTGAAAATGAAGACAAGACGCTGCAAGTATCAAAATAGTTACAGTCTCAAGAAGTTGAACCTTACATCAAAACATCAACCATCAACCTTGATTACATCTTGTTTGTGGGGATATATAGAGTTTCATTACAAAGGCACTTGGCCATTCTAGGTATGGAGGGGTCATAATTAACCACCAACCGCATTTAACTGCTTGATGGAGTCTTTGAGTGTGTTTACTGGTCTAAGTGGGTGAATATGATCTCCTCGGGCACTCTGCTGTCCTCTCAGGCAGTTGGAGTGCTCGTATCCATGAAGTTCCATAACTGCTAAATGCCGCTACGTGCTCATGCTCTGTCCTTTTTCTCTTCGGTCATACTGTCTGTTGAATGTGGTTGTTGAGGAGCGACTGCGATTAGTATTGGTAGGCCGGTCACCTTCATCCTTCGGGCATACGGAATGGTCGAGGGGCATGGACTGTAGGGCGAATGTACAAGTTGGACGGACGAGTGAGACTGGCCGTTAGATCGGGAGGATAGACGGTGGAGATGGCTTGACGAGGTATATCGGAAGAAGTGGGAGCGAAATGAATGTGGGCCGTTGGATCTCGTGCGGACTGATCCAACGGTGATTGGATGGAGAAGGCGCATGGTGGTTATCGGGCGGGGACAGAGGTTTACGCAGTAAGCGGTTTTGATCGCACCGCCGTTGGATGTTGGGCGATAAAAGGACGAGGGCGCGCGATCCCATTCAGCGCATGACACGTGGCAGCGGGGAGAGAGGAAAACCACTCTCCATCGTGCGTTAACATCTTGTCACTTCGTGGACACGGGGAGAGCAAATTCCATTGGATCTTTGGCGGAGACGATCGCGCGGTGGGGAAACGATCGCATAAGTCACTGTGACGGGAGCCGTTATATCGGGGGGCAGAGATCGACGGCCGAGGTTACGGGTGAAGAGTTTGTGAAGGAGCGCAGTCGTATGGGCGTGGTTTTATGGGGGTGTGGGTTTTAGCGCTCGGGGCTTAAGAGCAAGGGATTTTTATATGGTTTTTAATAGAAAAGCACGGGAAATGGAGATGAAGGGAGGATGAGTGAGGTAAAGGAGAAGGTGATAATGACCAGTATAGGTCTCCTTTGAGCATAACCAAGGATCGAGCTTATTTTTGATCCTCAAATATAAAAAATATGTAGCATAGCTAAAAAGAGCGAGGCTCTAAGTGTAGAAGATAGCTAATCAATGAATAGAACAGAAGCATGATGAGTTTAAGAGATTGAGTCAAAGTGTAAAGTGTGTATTTGGGTCGTAGAGTAGGAGAAGGTTCTGTAGCTATGTGCGCAAGGCCTAGTAGTTCGCAGCTGAGTGCATGGACCCCTGCAGTTGAGTGCGCAGGGCAGGAGGAGTCTGTAACCGTGGGAAGAATTAATAAAGAGAAGTTTTACCATATTTCTATGTATCTTTTCTTGCTTTATGTATTATTGGGTGTAATTTTCAAGTTTACTATTTATTTGTTGCGTGAACTTATATGAATGTGTTGTATAAATAAATATAACACAAGGCATCTATTTATGTGAAGATAACTAAACAGTGTAAAAAGGTAAGTAAGATCTCGGGTGTGATTTAGGGGAATGGTGCAGAATGCTACTCCAGCAGCATAGAAGTGCCACAGCCCCTGGATAGGGTTGCACGAAGGCGAATCTGTCAGAGAGTGAAAGCCAGGGAAGCGCATGAAGCAACCTGCATGAGGGACTAGCAGTTGGACCAATTCAACCTCTCAGACATCTCAAGGGTGCAGAAACCTGGTTCCAGCACCTCCCCATACTACTTCGGGTGAGACATTAGTCCGCGCTCCGCGGACTGTTGTCGAAAGGGCCAGTAGTACTGGGATTTGTTTGGCTAATTAACTCTGAACCTAGGTTAGGCCCCAACAAGCCAACGAATGGTTTCGTTGCTAGGACCGAGATCTGCATAAGGATGTATGATGTCGTATCACTGGAATCCAACAAAGAAAGGAATTGAAGATTGGTTGGATAGGAAGATTCACGAATTCGAGGCGCAGGAAAATTGGAATCTGCAACTATCAAAGGAAGAATGGTTAGACTTCTACTTATACACAAAGATCCACAAAATTTTCTTCGCATATTTCCCTACTGAGCTATACAAGTGGATAATGAAGCTAGTAGATAGCGAAGGAAGGTGTAAGCTCAACAGACCTATTATGTGGACTCTAGAATTGGTGCGTAGATTGGAAGCATCGGAGGATAAGATCGCGCGTGCTGTTGATCACTGGCTTGATCGAATTATAGGAGGATTCATCACTGAGTTCGTGGTAGATACTTTTGTCAGCTAAAACAAAGCAGAGTGACGCTTCCTCAAAGGACTGCGAGGTAAGTACATTAAGTCTTTGAACACTTGGATTAAAATGCTACCTTGTGAAAAGTGGGTTATGTGAATAAATTGATGTTTGGGGCTACGCGAAGTGAGAAAATATACAGAAACGAAGGTAGTGCAGAATTAGAAACTAGCCCCTTGATTTCACCTCCGCGAGTGGACAAGGGAGAGCTCGCGAAGGTCTCACCAAGAAGTGCAATCAATTTGATAAGGTAGAGGATTCCACACATACCACCCCCACCCACACCATCACCAATTTCACCATCTTCACCCCATTCTTTTCCCATACCACCTCCACCACCACTGCGAGTCAATATGGCGAGCGTGATAAAGTTGCCAGTATTCAAGGGAGTATGGAATGAAGATTCAAACTAGTTTTCGTACGTGATAAAAGCTGTATGGGAAGAACAGGGAGTTACAGATGACAATATAAAGAAAGCAACGTTGGTCAATGCTATGCAGGATCACGTGCTGGCCTGGTACATTAAGCATTCCAATGAAAATCTGAATGCGGGGATCACAGATATCCAAATTGCGCTAAACAAAGAATTTAGTAGGCCGAAGTCAAAGGCACAGTCAATCATTGGGTTCAAGGAAATCATAATGCTACCAGGCGAGACCCCTTGGGAGTTGGATTAGAGACTGAAGTGCACAATTCGCAAAGCTAACATGATGTTGACAGATGGACAACACCGTGAATAGTTTGTAGCATCATTAACACCATATCTGAGGAACACGTTGTCACAATAGAGGCTAACAACTCAAGCCAAGGCCTTAGAGGTTGCGATGAGATTGCACGAGACCCCGATACAAGATCCCAACCTGGGAGTTCAGCAGATTCACGCGCAGTTGAAAAGCCTGTGCCTTGAGATGCAGAGTGTGAAGTAAGACAGGACGACTCACCCATAAGTGTGCGACAAGGTATGGTGCATAAAGTGCAAGGGTCAAGTACATAACAAGGACCACTACCCAGTGTTCGCGAATTACCTCATGGGAGGAGGACCAATGCCATTGAGACTGGAAGCACAAGTAGGACCGAGCACGGCACCTGCATTATGGTGCGTGATTTGTCAGATAGGAGGAAAGCATTCTATAGATAACTGCCATTTATTATATAAGTACACACAGAATTCACAACAGTTGTTCTGTAATTTCTGTAGATCAGTGGGACATGATGAGCACACTTGTAGAAGTTATGAGCTGATGATGGATCAGACTCCTACCTACAGAGTTCAGGCCGAAACGTGGCCCCTTGACCAGAACACAGAAATGGCGTGAACTAGATTTCAGGGGCACAAACGAGGCTGAGGTGGAAGAGGACCTGGAAGAGGTCACGGACAACTGATATGTTACAATTGCGGAGGTCACGTCTATCATGCTTCTATTTTACATTGTTTGATCATGAGAAGGAGGATTGTCCTACAATAATATTATTGTTGCGTGACAAAGGAGCGCTCCAACCTCCCTCGACTCAGAACCTACAAATGACGAGGTCTGAGCCGCGCGAGGAAGACCCTAATGTGAATATTGTGCTCTGAAGTGGAATCACGATAGGGGATGACATAGGCAAGTATCCTGAAGAGAGTACTTGGGTTCACAAGGCTCCAACGAAGGAACCAAAGTTTGATTTAGAGCACGCTAAGGAAACCTTCATGGAAGCCAAGAAGAGCTTCGCTGATGTCTCCACTTCAAGAAGTAAAGACACACTGAAGTCGGAAATGGACCCGTCGATGCTCACAACGTTCCTGGAAACATGCATGAAGCTGTTGCATGACAAAAAGGCTGTAAAGGGGTTGTAGGAACTCATAAATAGATGCATTGGGACCGCGCCAAGAGAACTGTGCGTAGTCCAGAAGCTCAGAAAGCACACAACGCGAACGGGAAGGGAAATCAGATTGACTACGCGGATTGGAGAATATGAGATGGACCAAGTGATTCAGGACCTAGGATCAGACGCGAACGTTCTGCCGAAGCAAACATGGGAGTGCATGGGAAGGCCTACGTTGCAATGGTCTCCTATCCAATTGTGAATGGCAAACCAAAAAAAAATCCTACCTATGGGGAGATTGTAGGGAATCACAATGGATATTGAAGGAGCAAGCGCGCTAGCAGACTTCGAAGTAATAGAGTTGATGACAACAATCCCTACCCCATGCTATTAGGAATAGATTGGGCCACTAACATTAATGGGGTGATAAATATGAAGAAGTGCAAGATGATCTTTGAGAAAAAGTCTTTGCATGTAGTTGTACCTTTGGACCCTATAGAAGGATCGCGCTACATGGAGCCAGTGCGAAATTATGACAGTGACGACGATTTGGACTGCATCTACAAGATAACCACGCAAGAACAAGACTGAGTGAATCCAACCATGGATGAACGAATCTCATGGGAGCGCGAAATCTCCTGCACATCAGACTCTGATGAAGAGATAGAGCGATGGTAGAATAGGTTACACGAGGTAACCACGATGGACTTTAACATGATGATGAAATCGTTGCGTTTTGTATCAACAAAGGTAAGGGATCTACCTACATATGATGGGTTAACTGAGGCGGATGACTTCTAGAACAAATTTGAAAGAGAGGTGCCGGAACAACAACGTTTCAAAGCGTTGAAATGGGTATTACGCGCTACGCCTGCGAGGTGGTGGGCTACTCACCAAGGAAGCTTTAGAGACTAGCACGAATGTAGGAGAATGATGTACACATAGTTTGGGAAGCCTCAAATGCGATTAACATATAATATTTCTAGATGAAACGGTTCGCACGCCCACCTGTCCAGATGGATACAGGCATATGGTACGAAAGTTTCACAGATGCACACAACCTTTGCGTTAGGAGACATGATCAATAAGCATGTGCAGGCGAGGCAATGGCGCGAATAACCCCTCTGATTGGAACCACGGAGTATGGAAAGACCAAGTGCGCAGAAGGTTATCCACGCAAAAGCCTTTAACAAAGTATGCGAAGCACTGAACAAGATACACAATGCGCAGCGGGTTGATTGGGACTTGCACGTACTAGCGGTTCTATGGGCTTATAGGACCACATGTAAGAAACTGACGGCGTAGGTGCCTCCAAGGCTAGAGTATGGAGTGAACGTTGTAATCCCCATAGAGCATAGAATGCCTAGTCTGTGCATGGTAGAACCGACAGATACAATGGTTTGCAGAGCCTTGGAAGAAGGGATCGCACAGTTGAACAAAGCAGAACACTTGGGACCTGAGAAAGAAATCCAACAGGATAATTTTAGGCTCCAAGAACTTGGGGAAGTAAGGGTGCGATTAAGTGAGAAAAGCGCTCTGGTGGAAGCGGAAGCCAAGAAGATGGAGGACAGAATCAAGAAGGATTTTCTCAATAAAAAGACCAGGATGATAAAGCAGGGTGCACATGATCATGTTGACAAATTTGGGGACTATCGCCACAAATTGATCAGCTTGATGCCTTGGATTGGACCACATATTACTCAATGGATCGACCATGGTGGCGTGCTGTAGATGGTAAGATGCGCGACACAGCTAGTAATGATAAAAAGTGGGTATGTTCCAGGACAAGTGATGGATGACCGAATGAAACCCTATACAAGTGGCACGTCCACCTGACTAACCATAGGAGGTACAGTATTAGCCCTCCAAGCAGTTGAAAGGAGGCGTGGGACTATAAACTACTCTACCTGGGAGCTGCGCGATGTTGGAGCTGCACGCAGGAGTAAAGTGTCACAAGGTCCGCGACCGCAAAAGGGGGACTGCGCTATCACTCGGGTTGGCTAGAAAGTGATCGTTGGAGTCACTATTCACGATGTGATGCTCGACTTGAGACCAAATGGAGCGGGCGACAAGCATATAATACGCAGTTTATGGGCAAGATTTGGGAAAATATGTTGCCAAGGGAGCATTAATGAACTGAATTTGGGGGGAATGTTCGAATTCAAATTCAAAAGGTGCTATAAATTACAAAGGGTTGCCCAACAAACAACACTTGGTCATTTGCAAATTGAGTTGTTATATGCCCTGTGTATTCTGAGCCGAAATCTGTTTTCCCTGTGCTAAGCATTGATTGAGCCTTGATTACGCGATTGAAAGATTCCTGGACTAGCAAGATGGCAGCGTCACTAGAAGTTAGGGAAATTGTAGAGATGACTACTGAAGAGGCAGCGCAAGCCTTGATTGTGGGGGATGCCCCTGAAGGTGCTGGGATTGTGGTGGAAATCCCTAAATCACTACGCACGCCGAGGCCGAAGAAAAACAAACAGTCGATGATTCTTGTGCATATGTCCTTGTGAAATCTGCTACGCACCAATTTAACGATGGAGGAGAAAGGGAAAGCCATTAACTTGGAAACCGACGAGGAGGAGGAAGACCTGGAGGACCTTATCCTTGAAGAAGATGAGGATGAAGGCATGGAGGAAGAAACTGAGCCTATGCACCGTCCAAAAAAGTTGCCTGCCTATATCCCCCCACGGAAGGGGAAGGAAAAAGTGCCCAAGGATCTCGACGAGAGCAAGAGCTCTCTCCAGACTCCGCTCCTCTTGGATGACATCATCTTTGAGGGCATGCACCTAGGACGGGTGCCTATCTTCAAATTTGAGGATTGGGATCTCGCTGACCATGAGAAGTTCCCTCAACTAGAAACCATGCAGCTCATGAAGCCCAAGCAGAACACCGTGGCGAGGGTTATCGAATTGGAACCACGAAAGTGGTTATGTGGAGTGGAAAAGGCATGGTTACTAAACCTGCTCTAGGTGCTTCATTTCCACCACACCCCCATAACAATATTTGTCATCGAGCAACTGCTCTGCCTGGTGCATGGTGGGTGTTTATGGCTGGAGGAGCCCATCCCCATCACGAACCACTTAATCCACCGCATTACCCGGCTCCCATGCAAAGGAGAGGATCGAAAAGTGAGAAATTGACTTTGTAGGACCTATCAAACCTCAAGGAAAGACAGACGCGAGATACATTATCACCGCGACAGAGTACCCGACTCGTTGGGTAGAAGCATAGTCATTTAAAGACTGCACAACCGCCATGGCTACAAAGTTTTTGTTCAAACATGTATTGACTCCATTTGGATGTCCAAAAACTTGATGAGTGATTGTGGTACACATTTCTTAAATGAAACAATCAGCACGCTAACATAAGAGTTTTAGGTGTATCATCAGAAAAGCACACCGTATCACCCACAAGCCAATGGAACAGTAGAAGCATTCAACAAGATACTGGAGACTGCGTTGACCAAAGTATGCAACACACAATGGAGTGATTGGGAATTGCGCGTACCTGGAGTACTATGGGCTTATAGGACAACGTGCAAGAAACTGACAGGACAGACACCTTTCCGGTTGGTTTATGGTGTGGACGCTGTCATGCCAATGGAGTATATTGTGCCTAGTCTACACATATCAACGCTCATAGGTATGATGGATCACAAAGCCCTGGAAGAGAGGCTTGCACAGTTGGAAGAACTTGAAGAGGAACGGTTCCTAGCTGGCTTCCATCAGTAGGTACAAAAGCAGCGCAAGAAGGCCTGGCACGTTTACCATATTAAGTTGCACACCTTCAAGGAAAATGATTTAGTGTTACTGTATGATAGTAAGTTTGATAAATTCCTGGGAAAATTTAGAATGCATTGGCTGGGACCATACGTTGTTAAGGAGGTCACAGATGAAGGTGCAATACAACTGGTAAAGCTAAATGGAGAACCTTTCGCAGGAAAAGTAAATGGCAGTCGATTAAAACCCTACACGGGTGGCCCGGCTATATGACTAGCAACAAAAGCATAGTCTTCACGCTCCAAGTAGCTGGACGAAGGCGCGGGACTATAAACGAAGGCAGGGGATGCAGGAATAGAAGAAGGGAAGCAGTTTCGACACCGTGGTCTCAGAACAACGAGTCCAGGAAATTCGGCAGGCAGCCACTCAGTGCACTGCCAACCTTGCAGTGGCTCGAACGGAGTTGGAGGGACTCTGCGCGAAGATCTCCACACCGACAGAGTGACTCGAGGGCGAGTAATGGTGTTTGTGTTGGGGGCCTATTAGGCATGGAATCCCCCCGAGGCATGTTTTGGGGTTTAAAGCCCAAGTTTTAACCAAGTCCATTATAAAGGCTCTGCGATTTATGGGCGTGGAGCGTGAAGTCATAACAAAGTCACAAGGTTGCCCTCCCTTGTTTTTGTAATGTAATGTCGGCTTAATAGACCTACCCATGGTTCACGAACCATGGGATTGTATAATTAGAGCGAGGCTCTAAGTGTAGAAGATAGCTAATCAATGAATAGAATAGAAACATGTTGAGTTTAAGAGATTGAGTCGAAGTGTAAAGTGTGTTTTTGGGTCGTAGAGTAGGAGAAGGCTTTGTAGCTGTGTGCGTAGAGGCCTAGTAGTCCACAGCTAAGCGTGTGGACCCTGCAACTGAGTGCGCAAGGCAGGATGAGTCTGTAACCGTGGGAAGAATTAATAAAGAGAAGTTTTACCATATTTCTGTGTATCTTTTCCTGCTTTATGTATTATTGGGTATAATTTGCAAGTTTATTGTTTATTTGTTGCACGAACTTATATGAATGTGCTGTATAAATAAATATAACACAAGGCATATATTTACGTGAAGATAACTAACTAGTGTAAAAAGGTAAGTAAGATCTCAGGTGTGATTTAGGGGAATAGTGTAGAATGCTGCTCCAACAGCATGGAAGCCCCGCAGCCCCTGGTTAGGGTTGCGCGAAGGCAAACCTATCAGGGCATGAAGGCCAGGGAAGTGCGTGAAGCAACTTGCATGCAGGGACTAGCAATTGGACCAATTCAACCTCTCCGACATCTCAAGGCTGGAGAAACCTGGTTCTAGAACCCCCCCAATACTACTTTGGATGAGACCTCAGTTCGCACTCTGCGGACTATTTTCGAAAAGGGTAGTAATACATGGATTTGTTTGGCTAATTAACTCTGAACCTGGGTTAGGCCCCAACAAGCCAATACAAGGTATATGAATGGATTGAAATTTTCGATCCAGCATGAGATGAGCACACATAAGAGAATCATAATGGAGAAATCCTATAAGTTGGGGATATTTTAGAGCAAGAGATAAGATGGTGCACAAAAATAGTAAGAGAAACATCGATATAGGAAGAGGTGGTGAAGGTAGAAAAATAAATTCAATGCTAAGCATAAAATATTAATGCAAATAAAAGTTTGATAATTCATATGAAGCAAAAAGGTAGAAATTGAGTTAGATATTAAGAGAGAGGAAAAAATATTAGTGGATACAAAAGGAAGATTTAATAACACACATGTGGAGATGAAGGCCATAGATTATTTGAATGACCACATAGGGATGACATGTAAGATAAAAATATGTAGTTAGCCAGAGGAAGAATGCAAGCAAAAAATGTAGTGGTCACAAGAACAACAAATACAAGAGAGAACCTAATGATGCATGGAAGAAATATTACAAAACCACAACAATAAATAACACAAGGAGGCACATACTTGAGGAAAAACATATTCATGCATAATTACAAATCTAGAGGCAAGCATTATAAAGTTGTGCTTAATTTTGGAAGCACAAAATTTTGGTGGCAATTGAAATGAGAAAGGAACTAGGATATTGAAATGACAAAAGAGTCCTTGACCTTATAAATTAATTTTCTTTTTAAAAGGATATGAAGCAATTGTAATTCACCATTGCAAGTTATATATTTCACATTAGTGAGTAGAGAGACGAGATATTTGTGAGGTGATCTTGTTGAGCTATTTTTGTGTGCCACTACCATCACTCTATATGATATATCATACCCTGAAACAAACATCATGTGCAGAAACATCTCATTGCCTCACACTTTACACATCTCCACTCTCCACACATACTTCTTTCCCCACACTTCTTCTCGTCCTCGCATACATTTAGTCATTTTAATGTGTGTGGAAGAACTACATAACCCAACCCTCCACACACCTCTCCCATTGTACATCCATTTGCTCTATATAATTCATTCTCCGTACAATTCAACTTTTCGCATATCCTTTTATCTGCACAAGTAATATCGCACACATATCAAAGTTCCACACACTACAGGCCATAAAATCCACTTCATTTCCTTTATTCCATACTTAGTGGAAATTGGGTGTTCTCTCCTTTTGAGGCTAATCCAAATCTCATTTAAGAAAGTTTGATCCTAGAAGTAAAAAAAGGTGCTTGATATCATACTACATGAGTTACCTACCGACACACTTCTTAAAGACTTGTGGTAAGTTATTAACTTCCCATTATCTTTCTCCCATGGCTTGATGAAGGTGGTATGTGAAGAATTAACATCCCATTAGATGCTACCATAAAACGAGGATTTAACAACTAAGAGTTCCACCAAAGCCTCATTTATTTTATCGCAAATTCTTAAGTATATTGAAGAAATAAGTAAGATGGTGACAAAAAGGAAGAAGGATCCAATCTGTGGGATAAAACCAACTCATTCGTTCATAAGGATAAGAACTTCCAATAGCTAGCTACATATCAATGTTATTTAAATTTGGCCTCAAAGGAGAAGTAGAATAACAATATTTGGAGCATAAGGATAGCTACCATTGAATGCATATGAAAAGTGTTTGACATCAAGGAAATAGTTAATTGGTGTGCCCATGAACTCAATGGCAAGACTGGAACCATTGAGCCTGACTTAAAGAAGAAACCAATTCAATTAACTCCTAGGGTTTTTAGGGAGATATTGAAGCTATTGAAGCCCACAAAGCATATGAAATTATCTAAAGTTGATGCTTTTCTAAACTCCCAAGGTGGAAGAATGAATATAATTCAAGACTTCATGTCGTGTTCTACACAAGTCCTATCTAACTTGTCTTTTATCAATATATCTAAGCTCACTGAGCCTTATAAATATTTATCTTGGTTATTTTCTCGATCATGGGATGTGAAACTACTGCTAATGTACTGAGGTCAATTATGTACATGCTTTATTTTTCTTTCAAAAATGATGTTATGTTTGACTGGGTCGAAGTCATTTAAAATGAGATTGCCTTTTAGTTAGTTAATTTCTTCAAGACCCAATGATTATTTATGATAACCTACCTAGTAATGGCCATTGTTTCTTGCAATTCATTCCATGGACTACCCCATAAAATCAATTTGAATCTTGACATAGAGCAAATGCAATTCTAGTATCCATTCCTCTGGCAGCATAAGCTCCCCTTCCATTTTTGTCAAGTTCGAGACCTGTTTGTCAAAGAATTCAGTCATCTAGTAACAGGTTAGGAGCCCAGGAGAATATCCTCATAGGCATAAATGTTCTTATGGGGAAAGGGGATACATGAGGAAAAATAAGACCATAATCTCATAAGATTGTATTGTAAACCTTGGTTTCTACACTAATTCATTCTAGACAAATATTTTATTGTAGAGGTTTGAAGATAGTATCACCTCTGACTTGTTTTATTTGAAGCAATTTATAACATTTTCATTTACTATTTAAGAAATTACAACGATAATTTTGCTCACCTTGTAGAATTTCGTAAGCTATTGAAGCCCTTTAATTTGGCCGAGGTTTAACACACCCAAGTATTCGAACTTGAAGGGATATTTTCAAAACACCTGGCATTAGTTAAATATGGAAATTTGTTTACCAAAGTTAATGAAGAAACCAGAGAAAGTCACACTGACCCATGCAAGGACAAGGAAGCACCCACACCTATTGATGATATAATTATATAAGTAAGCACCATTACTAAAGCAAGAACCAAGGAAAGAGGAAATAAGCCTACTAGTACTCAATCAATTTCAACTCCACAGGCTTGTCAGAGTTCCTCCTCGACTCAAAGAAGAAAGGATATTATAAAAATTCAAGGAGAGAGTAATGATCAACATTTGGATGAAGGAGATGGAGAAGAACCAACCCCATGAGCCACCCTAGAGGTTCCATGTTGGTACTTTATCAAAGAGTAAAAGCTCTGGGAAAAAGGGGTCCCTGTTTAATTTCCACGACCTTGGGTCTAGGTTAGAGTCTTAGAATCACTGATGGTACCAAACCAAGAATCTCAACCATAAACTACTTTGCACAGTAGAAATATAAAGTAGTAAATCATATATGCACAATATGCACAATTTTAAATAAAAATGTACAGTAATGTAAAATCACCAATCTTCATTATATTAATCCAAACCTGATAAATACAATAGTCTATGGTTACAATATACAATGACAAACTTGGTTGTAGCACTGCTATTTCGTATCTTGTCCTACCAGTCTGTCGCACTTGTACTGCTCACTAGTAGTGCCTTAGTCCATCAAGGAATCTACACATCGAGACTTCAAGATGACTACCTTCTATCACTATTGCAAGTCATGTCTGCTACAATGAACACAAGCTCATCAATTGCTCTCTGGGTTGGCCAATTCCCGAGCTCCAATCTGCCACACTAGCAACAAATTTAGTCCATCAAAGTGTTGCACTTCAGCATTGTACTTCACCCAACCTTCAACTTCTCTTTGTCCTTCAAGATAGCTCGTCTAGGGCTACTTTGGGTAGCCAACACGCTGCACTCCAATAGTCCTATGGCACCCAGTCCCGTCATTGTCGGATTTGCACCTAATATGACTTTTCCTCACCTCAGAATGTCATATAAATGGCTCCAACAAGCTACAACAAGTCTGATCCAAACACGGTCAAGCCTTGACCCAATACATGTCTCCAAAACACTGTTGTTCATCACGCTTGACTGTTGCACTCTGCAATTCTGGTTAGGACATCAATTTCAACCCTCAATCCTCCATGAAACCAGCAAGTCAAGCCTTCTAAGGCCGTGGTTCACCAAGGGGAGACTCTCCACTCCTGTCCTATAAATGTGGTCCAAGAACAACACCCAAACAACCCTAGATTCCCACGTTGTCACCTACAACAATCCTGAAATCCTCACGAAGTTCCTAGGGCTTCTCCAAGCTCTTCTTTAGGCTCCTTTTCCCCACTGAAATTTCAGAGCTCACTTGGAGATGTATTTCTCACAAATGGATGCTTAAATTACCTTAATACACCTTGTATTTATGCACATACAATGGTTCAACGTCTCACTTGAAGTGACACAAATCAAGTCATCCTACTTGATAGCCAAATTAATTTTTCAACTTCAAAAATTCATATCTCTCTAACGACAACTCAGATTCGAACGATTTTTGATGCGATGGAATCATCTTTCTAAGCACTATCATCCTCATCCATCATATGTCATAAATCCATCATCATTTTGTACCAAATATCAATGGGTTCCAAAACCCCATACTTGGGTTCCAAGCCCACAAGCTACCCTTGTGGTGCTTTGTACTCCGAACCCTGAACCCTAGGGTTGGAGCACCTCCCAAGTTACACAATTCAACAATCACTCTTAGTGAGGGAGGTACTTCCAAGACTAGGAAGTATCTCGTCATCATCATCACTACTCACAACACTTTCCCAACTCTTGGCGCTCACAATCGCAGCAATCCCTATAGGGTGAACTACGCCCTTCTTGAAAGTGTCGCTGTCACTGCTAGAAGCAACCTACTTCTTCTTATCTTGTAACGTCTTCTAGTATTTCCAATATTCCTTCTTGGTAGTTGTAGGAGCACCCTTTCTTACCAATGATCATGCACTCTTCTTGGGTTGCAGATTCTCCATCTAAATCTGCAAGCTCCCTTTTGAACTAGACTCCTTCTGAGTCTCTGGAACCTGGACCTTCTCAGAAAAGTGTACCTGCTTCTCAGGAACCTATGCCTTCCCTTCTGAAGCCTGCACCTGCACTTGCCCCTACTTCTTTGGAACCTGCACCTGTCTGTGATTCTTTCCATGATCCTCAGGCTTGGCAATCAACCTACAGAGACCATGCTCTCTAACTTCGAGTACAATCCCATAGAACTTAGATCCTTTGAGCTTGAGCCTTGCCTTTCCATCCTGGAACAAGACCTTAAACCCCTTCTTCTCCATCATCGAGATAGAGAGCACATTATATCTGAGTGCTGGTATAAACAATACAGCTTGGACCTGAATCATATGTCTTGTCTCCATTCTGAATGGCACAACACTTGATCCTTTGATCTTCAACTGACTCTTGTCACCCAACACCATGTGAAACTTCAAGTCCCATCTAGATAGAGTCTAAAAAATATCCTGTGACCCTGTCATATGCTTCGTCACACCACTATCCATGTACCATCCATCCTCTTTGATAGTACTCTGCAAGAAATGATAAATCATAGAAAAATCCTCCTCTTCGTCTTCCAATCTTCTAGCGAGCTCATCCATCTATGATTTATTGGCAATAAGGGTTGCATGCTTCCTTTTATTTTCTCATCATCTCCCTTCTTCTTCTTCGGACTCCTTGACAAAAAATGACCCATATCGCCACAATTGAAACACTTGACTTTACTCAAGTCCTTCTTTTTCTTGCCCTTCATTCATGATGCAGATGCCACATCATCATCTGAAGCTTTCTGCTTCAGCTGAAGATACTCGTTTCGCAATTCTTCCTGAATGAATTCATCCCACAGCCTATCCTAGTCTGGCAACTTCTCCATGGCAACGATTCCTTTGATGAAGGGTTTCCATTCCTCGGTGAACCTTTTCAAGGCAATCCTTACCATATCTCCATCTGAGACAGTCACACCGATGGCAATATTCTCATCCTTGACTTGAGACAATCTCATCAAATACGAGGTCACGCTGTCACCATTTAACATCTTGGTGGACTTCAACTTATCCTCTAATAACATTACCTGGTTCACATTCTTATTCTGGAACAAATTCTGAAGAGACACCCACTTCTCATGAGAAGTGTTCTTCCCAGACAAATAAGGTATTAGCGCATCCCTCACACCATCTAGGATGGTCAGTCTCGCCCTCGCATCCAAATCTTCCCATATTTCCAACTCCTTAGGGTTGGTTGGCTTCTTGATCTCTTTCTCAAAAAAATCCCAGATCCTGTTGACCTGCAATATCAACTTGATCCTTTCCTTCCATGGACTATAGTTGGACAATCCGTCCAACTTGTCCTCATATCGGATACCTATATGCAACTTTGACATTGTAGTGAACCCTTCACCCACAATTTGACCAAATCCCTCTCACACTGTACTTGTTATGAGACCAGCTAACATAAAGATAGAAAAGATAGATCAACACCTTAGAATTCAGCCTCTTCGAGGGGGCAACCTCCTTTACATTACACAAATGAATGATTCTTTGATGATTCAAATGAGAAAACCTCCTTTCTATATATAGGAGTATAAGGAGTCACATTATAACCCAGCTGACCTAAAAATTATAATATAAAGGCACAAAAATAACAATAGAGGGATTCTATGGGGCATAGTAATAACAATATGGGGACAATAGGGGCACAACAATATTAATAAGGGATACAACTACAATAGTAATGGGGTAA